>JBAIAA010000897.1:0-227427 GCA_037893245.1 Crossaster papposus | reverse complement strand
AAGAGTTCCTCTGCAAGGCTAGGTAAAATATGTCAACATATCCTGTATCTGTATGTTATTGGGGCGCCCCTTGAGATATTTAAAGATATTTGAGATATACCTAAAGTCCCACGGGACTTTTTAAAGATATTGTTAATTTCAGTTGACTAGTCTACAAATATATGATTTTATTTGTAACCAAGTCGCTTTGCTTTTATGAACCCGGGCAATTCCAGATATTATTACTGGTACCATACAACTACTCCATTTTGCAACAAAACATAGCACATAAACATACCCAGGTTTCAACGGGGGTGTTTTAGCTTCATTCACTGGCCGGTAGTTTAGGTGTGTTTGAATACCTATAACAAGTAATTGTTCGCTAAAAGACGGGTGTCAAACACCCCCCCCCCCCCCCCCCCCCCACCCACCCCCCTTCCCCCCTCTGTACACCTTTGGCATCACATACTTATCTATTTTAGTAATCTACTATCTTGCACATATTAACAAGGTAATAGTTATTTAAAGTTGCATTGGTTGGTTTGTTATTATAATGATGACATTATTATAGCTGAAATATGTTAAAATATCCTCTGTATATAATTATGTATCTACAAATGGTTTATCGTTAAAGCTATAGTTTACAGTTTGGGTCAAATAATTTTAGGAACTAAAACTTATCAGTTATCGTTAAAACGAACAGTTATAATTAAATTATGTTTGAATGGTAGAAAATTATACAAACGGCTAAGAAACAGGGCTGTTTTAATTAAAAAGCAGTTGTTAACATAAGAAGGCGCCCTCAAGACACCTCAATTGTCAACCATATTTTGATCAAAAGATTGAATCATAGTGAATGTGATGTTTGGTAAATTTAATTATTTGACCTTAAAAATGTATGGTTAATTTCCAAAAATGTTTTAGGATTTATTCATATTTTCTTATATTATGAACCGATTTCGACCAAATAAAGTTTGGTCTATAATAAACATTACATGCTTGTTCTGTATTCTTCACTTATTTGTTCATCACCTCAAAAATATTATTTTTTGAAGTGCCCTCTATACCAACATGGACCTACCCCTAAAAATAAAAAATGTCTACCAAGTAAAATGTTGTTGTTTTCCGTTTTTCCTTCACAATTTTTATCTGCCAGGTATTTCAGACTGCCAACATGTTTTGTATTGTTCTTTGGGATGCCCTTGGGACATTTGGATGGGTGGCTTGCTTTCATACAAAAAATCCCACGGGACTTTTTTTCTGTGGAGATGTTCCCGGACTAGCTCTCCAAAGGTGGGTTTTTGTTTCTAACTCTGAGCCAATTGGGAACTTCACCACGGCTGAGACTTTGTTCTAACGTGCCTGCCTGTCTCCAGACCCGATTTCTCAGGCGGACGACCTCTGGCTTGGTGCGGCCAATTACGTCTCTGGTGCAAGGTTCGAGCATGATGAGGTTTTTTTTCTCGTTGGTTTTTTTGACGGAGAGGAGGTGGAGGAGGTGGAGGAGGTTGCCAACGCCAACAAGTAATTTCATCGTCGCTGAAAAGCATCAGGTCTTGGTTTATTTCTACGCCGGAACCAGGGGTGGGAGGGCAGATGAGTTCAAGAAAATCGTTTTGGTTATCCGAAGATACGAATATAAAAACTGGGTTTATTAACCGAGATTAAAGGTGACATGCTATATCCACAAATTGTTTACAAAATGCCCCATTTCCTCATGTTTTTAAAGCAAGTGTGTACGTTATTTGTATTGGTCAAATCACTAAGCTCTAGTTATCATTCCTAGGCTGTTTTTAGTGTGACAGGCAAGTGTGCATGTTCAAGGAAATTTCGAAGCTTACTATCGTAAGTGCATCAAAGTAACTGAATTTTCAAAGACCAATCCACAAAGAGTACTTTGATTTACTAGACACAGTCTAGCCTCTTAAAAACTCCTACCTCTAAAAAAGGTAGGATACACCATTTGCAGACATCACAAATGTGTAATACCAAAATATTAATAAATATCTTACTTTTATTCAAAAGTAAATAATGATCGCAGGCATCCAGCAAAATGAATTGAAATTTAAGCCTGAAGTCGATCGGATTTGACAAAGTGCTAAAGATATAGGCCTATTGTTTGAAATAAAATGTGCGAAATACTGTGAGGAAAATAGGAGAAATGTGATATCACATGGCCCCGATAACGTAATCACGACGTCATCCTAATTTTCGTCTATAACACATCCTGGAATACTTGCATACCAAGTTTGACCCTAATTGGACTTGTACTTCCAGAGAGACACAGAGTTTTGGAGTTTTATGAACGAGGACTATACTAGAAACAAACAGTATTGAAGCAGAATATACGGTTCGGGTGAATGGAACATATCCCGGCCCAGACCAAAATGTGAGTAGAGTTGTGCGTTGGTTCTCTCCTGTGTCGCGAGGGTTTTTCTCCGGGTCGTCCGGTTTTCTTCCCTCTTGAAAAATCAAACACTTTCGATCTCAGGATGTGCTCCGTAGTCATATATGAGTCGATATGGCCGGCTGCCACAAAGGCGCCTTTACGTGCTAGCGGCTGGACTACGTTGTAGCCGCGTCCTTCAGAACCTGAGGGCCTCTATGGAAAGCACTGATTGAAGTTTACCCTCATTAAATATGACATAAATAAATTTAAAATAATTGTTGTCTGGGATTTCGTGTTCATCATGATCTGCCTATTTAAAACTACGGTAGGCCTAGGGTTAGGCCCCAAGAAATCCAACCTGGGCTAGGTCTACTATTTTGTAAAGTCGAAATTATGATTTTTTTCTTTCCTTTTTATTTCCGTTTTGTCATGGCAACATTGCAACTTCTAACGTTCATATAATAGATTAAATAAGTTAAGATGGCCTAATATTTCGATCTTAACAAGATCTTCCTCAGAGACAAAATGGCTGTGTACAAGAAACAAACATAATAAGGCAATATACAGCATGATGCAAATCATGGTTAGCAAGAGAAATACAAATGCAATGGTTAGGCTGGTTGAAGTGATGACCGACAGGGGTACCTAGTTTCTTGGTGTTGACAGTCGATCGATGACCGTAGAAACGCTTTTTAGGGCATTTTTGGTCTCTCCGACATACTGAACTTTACAAAACTTGCAAGAGATGAGATATATGACATTAGATGTACTGCAAGTGATGTTACCAATAATTATAGGAGTGGGACCAGAAGAGTGGCCAAAAAAGAAGTCAGACTCCTGGATGTGGATCTGGCAAACTACACATCTGAAACTGCACTTGAAAGTTCCGTGCTGGATGGGAGGAGGTGCATCCAAGCTGGGAACTTCGGCTCGAACTAAGAGGTCTCGTAGATTGCGAGGGCGTCTATAAGCCAATACAGGGCTGTCGGGGATGGCACGGACAAGGCGATCTGAAGTGTGGAGATTGTAATGGCTGTCGTTAGTGATTTTGCAAAGGGAAGGGAGCCTAGGGGGGCCTTTACCTTTAGAGCCAAATTTCTGGGTACAGCTTTGGCTCTGGCAATGGCACGTTGAACTTGGCGAGAGCTGTGACCTCTGGCAACCAAGTTATTCTTCAGTATCTGTGAATGGCGGGAGAAATCATAGTCGTTAGAACAAATCCTTTTGAGTCTGAGGGCCTGACTAAATGCTATACCAGTCTTACAATGCCTAGGGTGACAGCTGGAGGAGTGGAGATACTGGTGTGTGTCTGTGGGTTTAGAATACAGATCAGTTGTTTTTAAGTTATCGTCCTTGCGGATGGCGACATGTAATAGTTGTATTGTTGTTTTATCTTAGAAGTTGCGAAGTCATGGGTGTGATCTTTGGGACATGGACGGGTCAAACAATGTGGTGTCTACCACAGATTTAAAGATCCATGGTGTCCTGCGTCAAGGATCACCGGTTACCATGGTCTGGAATGATGTTGAGTGGACGGGGACAGTGCTTGATACGGAGGGGACAGTGCTTGATATAGAGGAGTCACCCCCAATACTGATGATACCGATTCCGATGATGACATACCCTTATCAAACCTTCTGTCGACTAGAACCAAAGTTAATCCTACAGTACTTTTGAAGGGAAACTCCACCCATAGTTTATAATTGCATAATGTTAAAGAGTGCCAATTGCCATTGTGACTTGATTTTTATTTCATTTGTATCGGTTTCGGTAATCATATAAAACAGAGATTTTCTCGCACTGCGCTTACCGTCTTGCGAGCCGCCATTTTGTTTATCGGTACATCCGAGATAATTGTGACGTAGTGTCTGCACCATCAGTATACGCGAAGCCCGATCGATAGCGGCCACGAATGCACGCGCAAGGAATGCAAGTGAACCCTTTTATGTACGACATAGTGTATACATAATGTGTACTGTAGGCTACTTGTGAAAGTGGGCTCAAAATCATACAGAGAAGGACCTGATGTCATACTAATTACTAGCTCACAGATTTTCTATTCTTCTCAGAAAATACAAAAATAAACGAGTTTGTGGCGTCAAGTCGATATTCTGCATAGAAATGCAATACACGTATCGCAATAGCCGGGCGCCGTACAACATACGTCTGCATAATGTAGTTGTCCGCGTCAAGGTATATAGGATACCAGTGCGAATAACACGCAATAAAGTATACCCAGCACGATAGATGACAGACAGTCCAGGAAAAATAAGTTTTGACCTCAAACAAATTGCAACAAATTGTTTTTCACCACAGTGCACTTCTAAAAGGTTCCTAGAATGACATACTAAAAATCCACAAAAATCCAAGTGGTGGAAATATGTCTAATTTGCATAAATCGTTAATCCCTGCCATGTAATATTTTTTATTCCCATATTTGGGTACATACTTTATTTTTATTTTTTAAAAAAGTTTATTTTGGTGATTCTACTTACATATCCTTACTTGAATAACATTTGCTAAAGCATATAGGTGACTGAATAATTATGAGAACACAGTAATTATCCAAAATGACAACTTTGTGACCCTATAAATGTGCGCACATTACACTGTCTCCAGATATCATCATGTAGTCAGTATTGGTGAGCTTCAAATTCACCAAGTTGCTTACTGGCACAGTTATCATATTAAAACCTTATGAAAAATCATATGAACAATAATAACATTGTGATATTTAGCCCAGAAAACAAAAAATGGGGAAAATGGTGTGTCTATAAATTGGGCTAAAAAGTAGTTAAAGGGTTGCCTAACATGGAATACTTGAACAAGTTCAAGGAAATCACCAAAATACATTTTAACGTAGATATGATTATTGTAAGCAACAACAATCTTAAATTTGGGGGGTTTCCTTGAACTTGTTCAAGTCTCTCACCTTAGACAACCCTTAACATGGCACCAAATGACGTCACCTAAATGTTCGTCTGTCCTGGAATACTTACATACCAAGTTTGACCCTAATCGGAGCTGTACTTCCAAAAATAGAGGGTCCTAAAAACTACACCTTTAATGTGACGTCACATGACACCCGCTAACGTCATCACGACGTCACCTTAATTTGAACTTATAACACATCCCGGAGTGCATGCACGTGCGCACGATGATAACATTCCCAACAATTTGATAACATCTTGCCCTAATGCCCATCTGTTGAGATTGTTACTTCACTTTCTACCCAACAATTTGTGGTTGGATCAAGGAAAACAATAATACCAGATATAGGGCAATGTTTGCCCAGCTAACATGACTAAACTACGTTGTCAATTTGTTTGTTTACCAAACTACCAAATTTACTCAATAGTTAAACAACAATTCACCAACAATTGGCTGGTAGAGTTTACCCAGTACTCTTTTGTCCAGCTTTTATAACAGTAATGGATTTGGCTTAGCATCCAAACCGAGGCCATCAGACAGAGTTTTTCGTTTGTGGAAAGGGTGTGCCGTACCTAATTATTAAAGCACGAAACGACTTGCGATTAGCCAAGCTATCATTATTATTATTCTGGCACATGTCGATTTACAAGGTTCTCTAGATGTAACGCATCTGTCTTGACTGATGTGAATATATAGCAATAAGCTGACGTTGCCATGGTCACCTTGGTTCAAGCCAACTTAATTCTGCGCATGTTTGTAAAATTAGAGCGAAAATTCATCGTTGACAGAATCTCTCTTCTTCCTTTTAAGAATAATTGTACTCAACGATTCCATCCATGTTCGGTGGGTGTCATCCATTAATCCCGAGGTATTTATATGCACTAACCCGTTCAAGTGCTGCATTATTCAGAGTGAGTTTAATTTTGTCAAAATGGGGTAATCAAGAACGTGAACCAAATATCATGTACTTGGTTTTATTGACATTAAGCGTAAGCCTGTGTTTGTTGAGCCATGTTGTTACCTGTTGGAGTCCAATGGACATGTCATTTTCGATATCCTCCGGTGAGGTTCCACTAAACAGTAACACAGTGTCATCAGCGTACATGCTTATCTTACACCCCGGGTGTGATACACCTGCAGGTAACATCTTAGCATGGGAGAGAGTGCTAGTTTCGCAAGGTGGCATTATTAAATATAAGGCTATCTCTCTAAATATGTTAATTTCACCTTTAAATATGTAAATTTAGCATGCTTAAATAAAGAATAGGCATATTAATTTTATGGGACAAGTCCGCCCACCACCGTGGGGTGAGTCCGCCACAGGGCGAACCTGCTGCACTCTATACAGGGCGAACGTGCCCCAAGAGCTCATCTTGTGTTTTACCACGTCGTATGCATCATTAACAGAGTAAGCAGAGTTTATAACTGCATAATTATTTTGGCAAGTCTATTATTTTCTAAAATGACATTAAACACTATATAAGTTTTGACCTCACACAAATTGCAATAGAATATTTTTCACCACAGTGCACTTCTATAAAGTCCCTAGAATGACATACTATTGATGTGTAAGTAAAATCACCAAAATAAACTTTAAAAAAAATTAAAACTAATAATATACCCAAATATAAGAAAAGAATATTACGCGGCAGGGATTAACGATTTATGCAATTTAATCATATTTCCACTACTTGGATTTTTAGAGATTTTTAGTATGTCATTCTAGGGACCTTATAAGTGCACTGTGGTAAAACAAATATTCTATTGCAATTTGTGTGAGGTCAACAAAACAAAATTAAGTATTTTCCCTGGACTATAAAACCATCTTTGTTTATGTCTTGGGGTTTATACAATTATTATTGATGCCAAAAACGTTTACTTAGTTACAGTGAAATATTGTCAAATATCTGCTCGTGCAGCTATTATATGTGTTTTATCATGTCACGTGTAATCTATTTACATCATCGAAACTTCCTCCAATGGCTGTAGTGGTGGGAAATCACATGGTGGGCGGACTCGCCCTTAGCGTCTCCTTGGCCTTTGCGTCTGTTATTGCTTTGCCGTAGCCCTGCGCCTGTATAGTCGGGTCCGTTATGAAAACGGGAGAGCAATTGCTGTACGCATTATTACCAACATGGACATCGTAGGAGGCGGTTCGTATGCCGCTCTCACAGCCAGCGTGTTTATTGGGATTGTCGTGAGTTGCTTTGGCGATACGGTAGCGACTTGCCCGCGAGGACGGTGTGGCTTGGTTGATGTTTCGCTGATTGGTTTCAACCACAGCGTGCGTCACACCGAGACTCATGGGCTGTGTCACAGGGCTTGCACGACCGAGCTATGGTGCCGCTCCGTTAACTACGAGTTGGACACCGGGCTATGCCAACTCGTTTATAACGCCTCTCACCAAAGTGTCCCCGATAGTTTGGTCTCACGTCCAGGCTGGTTATACTCCTACATCGCCTCTCATCACAGTGTCCCCGATAGTTTGGTTCCACGACTAGGCTGGCACTACTCCTACATCGACACAGAGGTAAATCTACGTTCTTTTATTACAAGTACATCACCAAAATATTTGAGTTATACAAAATACAAATTATGTGTTGCATTGAGAACAAATTTAACATATTTTAGTGTTAAATACCGCGACGTGCAAAGTTATAAGAAATATAGAAGTTGAGTTGTTCGTGCTTTTTTTTAAATTTAGATTTCTTTTTCCTGAACGAATTTTGAAGGAAGACCATGCACTGTATACGAATATTATTTTGTTTGTGCGCATTGGCAGGCCTTTAAACATTGTTAAAAAGTGGTTGTTATCATTGCGCCAATTGCGCGCTCCATGCCAGTTAAGTTGTGCATACTGGGACACTCCTAATTCATAATTATAATTTTATTAATTAATTACTTGCCGTTGCCCTATTTGTTTCCGTGGGATGTCTTATTTGAAAGCTCATAACTAATGAATTGCGAGAAAATTATGAATTCAATTTGAACAAATATTTGTTCAGATTGCAACCCCCTAAAACTAAAAAGAGCGGACACACAAACTGTTTTTTACCCTGTAGTACTTTTTGTACATCCAATGGTTCCTCCATAGGCTAGGAGGGACCATTTCAATTTTGTTGTTATAATTAAAACGAGGTTTTATGAAAGAACAACGATTATAATTTAAATTGAACAAAGTCAAATTCAAATTAGTTTTACTTTATCAATTGATTTTTCAAAGGTCATTTTTCTATATTTCAGATAAGCAAAATGGTAGCGATTCTAGACAGGGGTTCCCCCCCCCCCCCCTCTCCTCCCCACTCCTTTTTAGCCATTGACTAATGTTATGAAAAGAGTAAATCGGCCCCATAAATGTAATACTGAAGTTTCTACATTTTATTATCGAATTGCCTATAGGAATGCATAAGAAATTATCATATAGGCCTAGGTGGAGCGTGCCTTCGACAGGCCCAAGACTCGCCCTCCCTCATGTCTCCCCCCCCCCTTCCTGAACGCGAGATCCGCCCCTGACAAGCGATGGGTGAGGCCTACTAAGGCCAAATAAAATACGATCTTAAAATTTTAGTATCATGAAAAAAGAAGAAAAAAGGAGGCGGCCCCAAAAAGAAAGCGGGCGGTGACGCTAAACATGTTTTGTTATATATTTGGCCTAATGGATCATAAGTGCCTTTTCGACTCTCTGCCTAGTTCGTCTTCGTTTTTGGCTTAAGGCGAGATTTCCAGCCACATTCTGACGCCTGTTGTGTTTCAGAAACATTTAATCGATTGATGTAAACCCAAAAGATCGAATATTTTTATTTGCCATTTCTCTTTGCTTCTCAGTGATTCGGAATTTGGAGGCGAAGCCGAAGTCGAAACAAAGGTTTCGAAAAGGCCCTAAGTTACAATTATTATGTCGTGAAAATCTCATTATATTTATTTATTCCATTTCTTTACCCAGGGTGTGCCCAAACAGTTTAAAATTGGTTTTCATTGGGGCCCTGCATACATCATTAAATAAAATAAGAGTACATATAAATACAACAACATTTACAGAAAGTTACAAACATAATATTTACAGACGTACAAGGATATTTACTGGAATCCAAAACATTGGTACTAGTTCTGATTTACGAGATAGGCGGAAAAAAACCCAAAAACGTTTTGGGGAAAAAAAGAGAAAGGGAAATTTTAATCCGGCTCCACATTGTAGTGGCAACCAATTTATAACTTCGTAGATCAGCGCAATTGGCATAATATCTAACGGATGACTTGTCGGAGCTCCGATTTAAATGTGCTTAATGAGTTCAATGTTTGCAATTGTTCGGGCAGATTATTTCAAATATTTGCACCACTCACAGCGAAACTTGTGGCGTAGCATTCTTTTTTGGCGAAAGGAACTTTCAGTGCCGTGTGGGTCAATTGTTTTGTTTTAAATAACAAACACTGATCAAGAAACATAACAAAAAACATAACAGAAGACAATACCCAAATAGCTCCCGCATGATTACCCAAAAGAAACAAGTTTCTGTCGAGGGGCTCTCCAAACTAATTAGATAATACATTTAGGAATAAATAGATTAGATATATATGGAACAATAAAAATTAAAAAGATATGTATATAATATATAATTTAAAAAAATACAAAAATACAAAATTAAGCATTATTCAAAATATCCAATTTATAATGCCCCCAAACTAAAGAGAAATTTGAGTTTTAAAAAACACAAAGTGAGGAGATTAATAAAATAAATGCTGGCATGCATACTACATATAATGGGGGAATACTCTAGAAGGCTTGAGAAATGGGGTCCAGACTGAACAGATGATCACGTAAAGAACTAATGAAAGGCTTAGGTGATTGCATGGCACTTTGTGAGCGACCTCGTTTTTGAATACTTAATGAGCTGGCGACGACGCCTTAGTTTATACATGCAATATTGAAGTTACTTAAACCAAGGAGCTATGTGTTTATTATTATTATTATTATTATTATTATTATAAATGGTTTATTGATACAAAAATTGACATGGCAGCCCAGGGGCTGAATTACATCAAAATTTACACATTATTTAAAAAAATGTATGTATAAACATTAAAAGGGTCTAAGAATAAAGACCAATAAAAATATAGGGAAGTTTGTAAATAAAATAAAATTAGCATCAAACAATTTACGCTGTAACTACTACAGTCTATCCAGCAAGTTTGGTAGTTTGGTGCCTCTTAAAAAGAGTGTGTTTGTGGATTCGAATCAGCAAGCCAAAAACAAGACAAGGCAATGTGTAAAACAAGACAGTATATAAAATATAAAATATCACGTTCATAGAGGGATTATTCAGAATTAATTAAACTGATCATGTAGGGTACAGCACTGTCTCTGAATCTGTTGGTTTTGCATTTCGGTTGTGGTATCAAGTTAGTCTTGCGAAGGACTCGCTCATTTATGTTAGGAAGTGGAATGATATGCGACAAGGTTTGGTTATTTATAAGCTCCCTGGCAAATTTTAAACATAGAGAGCTCCGTCGATCGCTAAGAGTATGTAAATCGTATGACAATAACGCACTCAAATAGCCATTATAGTCAGCTCCCAGGATGAGCTTAATAACATAGCTCCATGTGTCGATTAAAGTGACTGGGGACTGCCGACATTTCACAATTACTAACACCCCCCCCCCCCCCCCCCCCCGCCACCGCCCCCGCCCCCTTTCCCCGACCCATGTAGCTTCATACTCTGTTGACAGGCAGTGATATTGTTCAGGCCAAATTACTGCGGTTTGAACACTTTCAATGTTACAACGCATGCACATGCATTACATGTATACATGTATACGTTGTTGACAACGCGACACTGCAATCCAACCATCAACCCTATTTTACCACAAATATAACATACTTCAAATGCAGAACATAGCCCACGTTTTCACAATAACGTAATTTATTGATCAGTACACTGTAAAGAGTAAATAATTACCTTCAAACCCAGAAATCGGCGATTTCGAATCCTATTTTTCGCAGCACGTTCGCAACTCCACGGTGTGCCATCTTGAATGTTGATGTCATTTCGAGAAGGCAATAGATGGGCAAAATGTACCCATTTCGAGGCAATATTTACCTATTTGAGGGCACAATGCCTATTTTGTTGTACGCTGCATGGTCAACTTGACCTAGTAGCTAGGCAAATGTTCTTTCTTACACTAACGTTGCTTACAACTTCGAAAAGTAATTTTGACCTTTTGATTGAGCAACCGAAAATATTGAAGGGTACTGGTCAAATCGCCACTTAACCCATATTTGGGTAACAAAGTACCCAACTTTTGTACCCAACAAGTTTACGCAGCGGATTTTGACACTTTGTTTTTAGATTGTATACAGCCAAATAAACAAAACAAAAAACAAGCGACCAAATGAAGTCGTTGTTTAAAATGTGTTAAAAGGATCGTACACGTTTGGTAATTGGAACCCATTGTTTGTTTCAATCCTATATAGTTATAGATATATACCATCAAACTAACGTGTAAAAAAATCATTTCAAAAGGTGGTAGCGATTTTGAGATATTGCCGAAAATCTCGAGCGGTTATGTCCACGCAGGAAGAATAATCTGCATTGGAATACACAGTCTCAGAAACGTCACTGCAGTAACGCTTCTCAGATTCAAAATTTTGGGGATAAAAAGTGATATCTTTTTCCATAACCGCAGTACTTCGAAGTGAAAAATTACTAAAAATGCATTATACTATCCAAAGCTGCTGTACTTCTTACCAAGTAAGTTTTTTATGGATTTACGAGTCTTTGAAATCAAACACTTCGTTTCAACGTTTAGGGGTTTGCGAGTCCACCTTTATTATGGAATATTAAAACCCATTTAAGTTTTAATTCAGTTGGTCCCACAGTACTTTATTACTCTTGTGCTGACCAACTGAATCAGTTACTTTTAGTGATAGTAATTATTTTGTAACTTTAATTTACATTAGACATATTAATAAAACCAATAACTCAATTTTTCTAATGAAATTAATAAAATAATTTATAACGAATTGTTCATAACTTTTTTTTAATATTTGTTGCCACATATTTGGGGCATAAAATACAATAGGGACAAGTAAGATATAATTATATGGTTTCTCACGCATTGTTCGTGGGGAAAATCCGCCATCAGTAGATATCATCAGCAGATAACATTATAATACACTTGTGTTTATCAACTTAAAGACGCAGGCAAGACATATGAAGGCAGCAAACATTAACATACTAATTTGCACACCAAACTAATGAAATTAAGCAGTGTACATGTACTTCTATAGTATTACACCACAAAATGGTTTAGGTACAAAATATAGCAAAATCCATAATCCACTTCCATAATTATATCAGTTCAAATGAAATATATCTTCGCGATAAATGTTCCGGTAGGCGGGGAGGGAGGAGGAAATGATTAACAATTCCACTGCTATACAGAAAGAAAACACAAATCTTTGCGATTAGAAGATAATTATTATTATATAATTCAACATGTATATAACATAGCATGATATGATTGCAAAGACTTTTCGGTAGGCGGGGAGCGAATTTTTTTTTCCCAAACAGGTTTGCACAATTTCATGAATTATTCAGTAGTTTGGATGAGAAGTTATGTTTATTCATCGGAAAAAAACATGACGTCACAGCATTGTTGTTATTAGTTAACTAGTTACAATAAATCACTTTAAAGAACAGCTGTTGTCGAGCTGCTATACGTAGTGTAGTGGTTAGTGGGATTGGCTATGGATCAAGGATCCCTGGTTCGAATCCTGATGTAGTAGGTCACCTCGTTTTTCCTAGTCAAATTGATATCTTTGGAGTATTTTTAATTTAAGAGGAAAAAGAGACCTAGAACCTAAGTGTTGTACAGCGATCAACGCAACTACTGAATAATTCATGAAATTGTGCAAACCTGTTTGGGAAAAAAAATTCGCAGGCGGGGAGGGAGGAGGAAAAATGTCGTTCCGCCGTGACCTCCGTCTACACGAGCAATCGGGACTAAAGTGAAGAAGCAGCAGTTTCCCTTCCCTTTTAATATTGGGGGTGGACCGCAAAGCCCATGACAAAAAGCCCGTTTGCCAGAGCGTGTTACCCAAAAGCTATGTTACGTAATCACATAGACTAAACCCTAAATAACTGCAGCTACAGAGTAGTTGTTTGCAAGCGAAAGAATTTTGAACGGAATTTGCCCGAGTATAAAAAACGACTCGCGCTCCATAAATCCGATTAATACTGTGACCAAATTAATCTTATTTTTATTGCCATTAATTTTTGGAGTAATTACCAAACGTATACAATCCCTTTAATAACAATAACATTGATAAATAAAAACTTTTACAATAATTTATATCTGTATTGTGAGGTTGGTTTATAAAAGAAACTGCACTTTTTATTTGAAACTTGCATGTTATCGCTTACATTAAAGGTAGTATACACCATTTGCAGATATCGAAAATATTTACTACCGAAATATTAAAAAATATCTTACTCATCTAAAAGTAAATAATGATTCTAGGCACCCAGCAAAATGATTGCGCTAGATATCCTGTAATTATTCTGAAAAATGTTCTCTTTGAGATACTTTGTAAGAGAATATCCAAGGACAAGAGCTTTTCCTTTGGCCTTCCGTCGAGGCTCCTGACATGCTAGCGATGGCTGCGATGCCTGCGGTGGGCATGGCCATGGTGGTGGACGGGGTATGATCTACTACTGTACCTAGTACATGTATACTGAAATCAAATAAGTTAAGAGGGCCTAATATGTGACCTGTTCCAACAAAACCCGGACAAAGTCGACTTTTTAGTTTTTCAGATTTTGCTATTTTCAAATTCTCTAGGTTCTCAGCTTTAAAATGGTGTATCATTTACATATGTACCCACACCCTATCTTCCCTGGGGTCTGGGTTTAGTGATAAAACCCTGACAACCTAATTATGAGATAAACAGCTTTGAAGTTCAGAAAAGCGTATTATTTCTATACACAATGTTTCACAAAATTGACAAAAAAACACACTTCTGGTAGACGGATTTTGTTCAAATTTGAGGAGATTGTAGATTAATAGTGAGTGACTTAGGAAAACCTAAAACATCAAAATGTTAAAATCCATCCCGAAATGACTTCAGGAGTACATTGTGACAAAACACATATTTCGATCTTAACAAGATCTTCTTCAGATAAGAAACATATTGGAAGACAGAAAAGGGAACTATAAAGTTTAGCAGTAACTATTAAACAAGTTTGATATGATTTTGAACAAAACATAGGCCTAAGTCGTTTTTATAGTTATACATGCAAAACAAATCAATTTTGTATGCATGACATGAAGGCAGAAACCTAACTTTAGCATATAAATAAGCCACACAAAACAAAACAATTACATGTGCTTGCGTGCATAATGAAATTCACGCTCAGCTGCGTGAGTACAAGCCGAAAGACTTGGCCGAAAAAGTTGAAATCGCGCGCACGAAAATCGTCGCAGAATACATGAGAAACATGTCGCCACAGGCTAAATTGTATATCAAACGAAAATCATTTCTTCTTTTATCGATGTGTGGTGATCATTTTTGGCAATTTTTGTTAGTCCAGTCAGGGCGCAGAAACTAAACACACGACACAAATTTCCCTTAAAATCATACCCTAACTTCGAGTGAACAAAATTCTGCCCAAAACATACTGAATCTCGTCATATTTTATTTCATTCGATTCAGAAAAACGTTTGCTTTCCACTTACCACGCCATGTTGGAGAATAACTGCTCCGTTTGCAACATGTAGTTCGTTAAAACAAAGCTGCCGAACTCTCGCAATTACTCGCGTAAATCTCGTGGCCGATTTGCGACGCCGGTCGTGCAAATAAAGTTCGGGATATGACTTCGCTGCAGACTGACTGTAGTATTGGTTTGTGGGAGAAAATGTGAAGAGACTGAAATGTGATTATAGTACAAAGGAGTCATTTTGTTGAGACTTTTAAAGACAAGAATAACCTTTTTTTTTACTTAACTCTTTTTGAAAAAGAAGCCCAATTAGGACGAGCAAACATATATTCTTAAGGGATGAGGATTATCATTTTGTTTAACATATTATCGTGAGATATGTACCTTCCTCCCCACACCGTACAACAATACTCTAATGTTGTTAAGTTGGCATAACTAAACTTACAAATGTGTGTGTAGGCTGTGTTGAGGAACACAATCACGGATTCTGCTTAGTATATACCTAATTCAGATACAACAGTTTTTCTTAGGAATTTTGACATGTGAGCCCCAACTTAATGCTTCATCAATAACTACACCCTCGGCTCGGGTAATTATCAGCACCCAGACTCCAAGCGGTATTAAACAGAGTGATTAAAACCTCTCGAACACACATTTATTCCCTTATTACATATTTTCTGCCTTGTACCAATAAGCATGCATTTGGTTTTGGTGGCATTTAATGCTAGCTTGTTTCTTACGCACCAATTGTGAAAGTCTCTCACCTTAGGAAACCCTTCGCCTATCTTTTAGCCCAAATTATGGACACAACATTTTTTCCCGGTTTTTGTTTGCTGGGCTAAATATCGCATTGTTAATATTGTTCGTATGATTTTCCATAAGTTTTTAATATGATAACTGTGCATTAAGCAACTTGGTGAATTTGAAGCTCACCAATACTGACTACTTAATGATATCTGGAGACAGTGTAATGTGCGCACATTTGTGGGTTCACGAAGTTGTCATTTTGGATAATTACTATGTTCACCTAATTATTCAGTCACTTATATGCTTTAGAAAATGTTATTGAAGTAAGGATATATAAGTAGAATCACCAAAATAAACTTTTCAAAAAAATAATAATAATAATTATACCCAAATATAGGAATAAATATATTACGCGGCAGCTGGATTAACGATTTATGCAAATTAGTCATATTTCCACCACTTGGATTTGTTGATATTTGTAGTATGTCATTCTAGGGACTTTATAGGAGTGCACTGTGGTGAAAAATATTCTATTGCAATTTGTGTGAGGTCAAAACTTATTTTCCCCGGACTAATAGCATATCAATGCGGTTCTGTGTGGTAAGCACGTCACAACCGTATCTGTATACTCACTGGGCAGCATTCAGTGCTGGTCCGTACATGTACATTCAAGAAGGCGCACTCGTTCCTCTATTGTAATTTCTCTCTATAAACTATAAGATCATGTACTCTTAAATTATGACACATGTACAATTCTTACCTAGAAAAAGGTCCACTCAGGCTGAGGTGTTAATGCCCCGCTCTTCTATAACTTCGGCAATTATAATGCGCCATTGCCTCTCAGTTGTTTGTTCATGGCCGGCTACTGCTGCAGTGTGCACCAGCCTAATTCAAGTCCCATTGAAAACAGTGTAAGATCAACAATGTTCAGGACCAAGTTTCATGCACACCGACATCACTGGGGTTTCTCAAACAACAATCAGATTATTGTCTTGGTCTTTATCTTTCCATTTCTTTTCATTTTTTAGTGGGTTAGCGAATTACATTTATTAATATTCACACCAAAAGAAACTCGCCTCCCGAAAAGTGATACTTCCCGAGCCTGCCAAGTCTGCCCCCAGATTGAAGCTCAAAAATCAGGGATCCTATGCTATATTTGCACACTCCCACCATTTCCTTCACCAAACGGCCTCCTTTTTAAAAAGAAATTGGGGGTGGGGGCACATTTCATGCAAATGAGCTGGCGTAGAAATTCTCTTTTCAATTAGGGTGGTACACCCTGCAGGATTTAGGCTGCATTATGTCTGGCCGACAAAACGGCGTGTGCACGATGATAACATTCCTATCAATTTGATAACGTCATACCGTAATGCCCATCATGTTGAGATTGTTACTCCACTTTCTACCCAACAATTCGTGGTTGGATCAAGGAAAATAATACACTGTAATACAAATAGTTGGGCAATGTTTGCCCAGCTAACATGACTAACTACGTTGTCGATGTTTTTGCTTACCCAACTACCAAATGTACTCAATAGATGACACTTCCTTTACGATAGATGAAGGTGATTCATTAAAGACGTATACTGTCCGTGGTATGTTTGAGTTTCACCCAAAAACGAATTGTCAAATTTAATTTGGATTTGTTCTAACTTTACAAAGGTTATTCACTTAAGACATCGAAAATTTCGCGTTTGGATATAAAATATTTTTACCGCAAATTGTTTAATTCGTTTTAGTCTAAGAGCTAGCTCCATAAGATTTCACCCCATTTCACCCAGAAGGTTTGACCCCTTAAAGTTACTTAGGTTGTCCAAGTCATTCACAAAATGTTGGTCAGCCGCCCCCCCAGAGATTGGGTCTGAATCCCAGACCCCCTTGAAAAGTGCCCCCAGGCGGTTGATTTCATCTCACCTCATTCATGGACCAAACTTTGTCAAAACAAAGTTGTATGATGGTAATATTACACACACAAAATGACCAAATATCTGGTTGGGAAGGTGTGGTCAGACCTCCCTGCCACCTGTTCAAACTCAAATTAGCAATTTTGACGTTAACTTATAACACATTGGCGGATTAATATATAAAAGTTCCCTTCTTTGTGTGTGTTGTGTATATTGTACATGCGCTTGATAGGTTACGTACGTTTTTTCCTTTTCGGCCCAAGAACAATTCTTCTGGTTGCCTGGCTACGAAATCACAATAAGCCTTTATTTTGTTCAGCACCGTAGGTATAGCTCCACCATTCTTCATCTCGACTCAAATTTAACCTCAGGACTCGTTGCCATGGTTGTAACTGACCAATTACCGTGGTTAATATAAAAATACTTCAAGATACAATTGCCTCTGCTTCTCATCTGCACGTTCGCAATCATCTTTAAAACATCTTTGTTTTGGTTGCTTTCGAATCAGAGATCCGTAGACTGGTTACCGGAATCTACATTAAAATCAAACAATAATGACACGATCAAGCAAAATCAGTCGGATGTCGGTCCCGGTCAAAAAATGCGTGTTCATGTACGTTTTAAAAACTGAAAACCCCATGTTGATACGATGTTTTGTTGTCAAGTTATGTAAATTTGTTTAAATACCAACGAAGAATACAGTGCATTTTTGGGATTCGCCGACATCCCACTGATTCGGCTTGATCGTGTCACATTATATTGGTTATTTTCAACCAATCTGATTTGAGAGTGTACGGAAGCCCGTTTAGGACAGGTACCTCTTTCTCTTTACGGTTCTTTTTTCGCGACCTTGCGTGTAGTCTCTTTCGCGGTTGTGCGTTTCTCTTTAGCAGTGAGTTTCTTATTCGTGGTGGTGCGTTATTTTTTCGCGGTATATAGTGCCCTTTCTTATTCGCGGTAGTGCGTTTCTCTTTTATGGAAGCGTATCTTTCTTTCAAAACGTGTGTCTCTTTATTTCAAGGAGAAAGTTATTTTTTTCACAGGGGTGTATTTCTCTTTTATTGTGATTAATTGGCGGTCGCTACTTAGTCACTCGGTGCCGCTACTATAGGTTTTCCCGGACGATATCGCAAAATGTGAATGTGAAAGATGCATTCAATTTCACGCTGAATTTCAAAACCTCGTATGTCCGAGTTTCATTTTCGCAAAAACGAGCATTCAATTTTATTTTGTTTAATTCAAATAAATGAATGTGCTTAGCGTTTCATTTAAACGATTACAAACACGTGATTGGGCTTTCGGTTTGACGTATGCATGGCTGATTATTAAGAATGTGCAATCTATTTCGCAGCAAATAGATTCATTATTGTGTCACGGCCTGAATTGAATCTTTTTCATTTGTTATAATTTAAATTCGCATATCATGCATTCAATTTCAATAAAGTACACATGGCTATACCATTCACGATACAACTTGGATTAAATCATTAATAAATCAATGTATTGTGGGACTAATCTTTAATGGGTTGGCACTTAAAATAATGTATTTTAACCCTAACCATTCCAAATCGTCCAAAATCCTCTTTGCAAATTGAAGGTTTTTGCAGGAATGAGGTCACTTGGATGTTGATGCATCAGATGAATTTGCAGGATTGAGGTTACTTAGGAATTTATCTAAATGAGGAATTTGAAGAATTGAAGTTATTTTGTTTTTGGTAATGACTTCTCTGTCATTTTACCAGTTCAATTGTCTATCCGTCAATGAACTGTCCACCAAGACATGAGTGGTTGATGTCCAGTATAGTTGCTACATCTAAGTAGTCTGCGTCGTCAGCCTCAAAGGCATCGATAAGACGATTTCGATCAACGTCCGAAACTCGTCTGTATCTCCCTCTTGCAGCCATTATTGGATAATGTTAGGGGGCATAAAGTAAAATGTAGCTACGATGCGATCGTGGCAAATGCTGAGCAAATAAAGATTTTGTTTTCAACTTAGTGGTTTATATAGCATTTATTTGGTAGTTTCAAAGACAAACGACCTGGTTTAATTCCCAATAATGTTACTTTTGATAACACATACATGGATTCCAATGCTTGACCAGGCATACAAATGCGTAGAAAATCGGCTGCACATTTAGCGAAATTGATTGTGGATAAATTAAAAGGAAAACATGATTGCGGGTGTGCATTCAAATTGGCGCGAAAATGAACTATCAATATACTAAATTCAGTGCACATTCGGGAAATCATCCTGCAAAAACCCGGCTTCAATTTGCAAAGAGGATTTTGGAGGATTTGGGATGGTTAGGGTTAAAATACATTTAAGAGCCAACACATTAATGATCAATTATTCCCACAATACATTGATTTATTAATGATTTAATCTAAGTTGTATCGTAAATGGTATAGCCATATGTACTTTATTGAAATTGAATGCAGAATATGCGAATTTAAATTATAACAAATAAAAAAGAATATTCAATTCAGGCCGTGACACAATGATAAATCGATTTGCCACGAAATAGATTGCACATTCTAAATAATCAGCCATGCATACGTCAAACCGAAAGCCCAATCACGTGTTTGTAATCGTTTAAATGAAACGCTAAGCACATTCATTTATTTGAATTAAACAAAATAAAATTGAATGCTCGTTTTTGCGAAAATTTAACTCGGACATGCGTCGTTCTGAAATTCAGCGCGAAATTGAATGCATCTTTTACAAATGAATGTGCACATTTTGCGATATTGCCCGGGAAAACCTATAGTATTTATTAGGGGTTAAGCAAGCTGAGAGGGCATACATTTTTTTTTTTTTTTTAATTAAAAAAAAAATCCCGAATTTAAGTTTACACACGCGCAATGTAAAACAAACAATAATTAATTATAAAAACTAATTATAAATTAATGTTTGTATTGTATTATTGTTTCAAAACAATTTATATATATATATCTGGAATGATTATCAGCTTGAAAAATGGTATACAACAGAAGTTTTAGTAGTTTCGTTAATGCAACAAAAACCGATGTTGCCAAATTTCAGGGAAGCGAAGTATTTCTTTGGCGAAACCTGACGAACTTTTTGTGTCATTAATTGATGGAAATCCCGCTCCTGTTCTATTTAGCCGTTTGGAACGAATCGGCTTATTGGAATACGCCCTTGCTAAAATTAAGTGTACCCAGGAAGGTGATAATTAGGATAATGAAGTAAAAATATAAATTTTACAAAATATCTGCGGTTTTTTTGAAGACGACATTTTACTAGAAACATCAAATACTGCATTTTTCAGATATGTTATCAAAAATGTTGCTTCTTTAGGAGGCCGTTTGAAACGGATTGGCTCATTGGAATACGCTCTTGTTGAAATTACATGTACGTGTGCCCAGGAAGGTGACAATTACGATTATGAAGTAAAACTGACGTGAATTTTCCAAAACATGTGAAGTACACTATTTTTCTAAGACGGCAGATTACTAGAAACATCAAATAGGCCTACCGCTTTTTTTCAGATGTTATCGAAAACGTTGATTTTTTAGAGGGCCGTTTGAAACGGATCGGCTTATTGGAATACGCCCTTGTTGAAATTAAGTGTGCCCAGGAAGGTAATAATTAGGATGATGAAGTAAAAATATGAATTTTACAAAACATGTGCGGTACACTTTTTTTAAGACGGCATTTTGAGTTCTCGCAAAGTAGACTGGGTCCAGCCTCATATTAGAGTCGATAATGTAGAGTCCGTGAACCAGTCTATTCGCAGAGTAGATCTCTGATTGAAAAAGCAACAAAACCAAGCTGTTTTCAAGACGATTGCGAACGTTCAAATAAGAAGCAGAGGCAATTGTATCTGAGTAGGCCTATCTCTAAGTATTTTTTATATTAACCATGGTAATTGGTCAGTTACAACCATGGCAACGAGTCCTGAGGTTAAATTTGAGTCGAGATGAAGAATGGTGGAGCTATACCTACGGTGCTGAAAACAAATAGGGCCTAATGGTTTATTATGTTTTCCTAGCCAGGCAACTTGTAGAATCGTTATATTGGGCCGAATAGGAAAAAACGTACATGTAACATATCAATCGCATGTACAATATAAACAACACACACAAAGAAGGGAACTTGTAATATTAACCCGCTAATGGGTTATAATTTAACGTCAAAATTGCTAATTTGAGTTTGATCAGGTGGCATAAAATATTTCACTTGAGAATGACTTGAATCCAACCTTGAGAGCCAATAAACGGTATCATTAAAACGATAACGACGCAAGTCATGTGCGCGTGAACTCTAATCTGAAATCGGAAAACCGACAGTAAACCACGTGAATTTTAAACCAGCATCTTGTTGAATTTGGTTTAGAAATTACACACGTAAAAACTGATGGCTTTAATTTTGTTTGCAGTCAAGCGACGTTTCACTGGAAATGTTAGCTCCTGAGAACCAAGAAGCTCCCTGCTTGGAGAATAACGCCAGTGGTAAATGACTTGCTTAAACTGTTTGTAGACTTAATAATTATCAATGTAAAAACAGATTGGTTGAAAATAACCATTCAGTGATTGGAAGAAATATGCCCAGCTATATGACATTGGCCATTTTAACCCAAATATTGGTCAAAATAACCAATGGTATTGGTTATTTTGATCTTGATATTGGTTAATTTTTGTTAAAATGGCCAATATTATTGGACACCAATGGTGAGTTTATTTTCAACCAATTTTGTTTTGCCATTTGCACATTTAATGAAAATATGTCACTGTAAAATCCATGTTGCAGGTACACAACCCTCAAATGATTTTGTATATTAATAATGGAATAAAATGTGTGTTCAGGAGGTTTTAATCACTCTGTAGTCTGTTTAATGCCGCTTGAAGAGTCCAAGCGGTATTAAACAGAGTGATTAATACCGACCGAACACACATTTATTCCCATTCATACCTTTTTTGTAAAATTCAGCCAAAAAAGCCCCCAAAAAGTAAATTGTCGCAAGTGACATGTTTCCGCCTCTGTCGCTCTAAAGCGTATTTACTATGAACCAGACTATTACTGCTATTGGCAACCTCGTTTACCTCGTGTCGAGCTGTACGCGCCCAACACTACCCGCTCTTGCTATGCGCTATTAATATTGGAGACGAGGTACGGTTATAATGCGCAATCGTTAACATTATAACCCCCATCGTCCAAAGGTGGTGTACCAAATACAAACAAGATATAATTAACAGCGTTCTCATAATTGTGTATAAATAATGTACAACTTTTGTCTCTTTTTTCCTTTCTCAAGATGTTTTCGATATCGATATCATCCTAACCACTGAGGTATTCGATACTACTACTAGTGACTACTTGTCTGTAGTCAGACACGCCTGCTCTCAGTATGGCATGCAGCTATGTACGTTAGCCCAGCTGTATGGCGCCTACCAAGCAGGCTTTGCCGATTATGAATGGGGCTTGATCGACGTTGAAGGGAGAGACGCCAAGTTGGCACCTTGTGGTAGCTTGTATTATTTGAGAAACGGCGAGTGTTACTACGTCGTGAATGGGAGCGCAGACGAGAGCCTTATCCCGCATACGCCTCGGCCTTCCCGCTTTATTAACGCCTATTGCTGTCCTACCAACCGCACATGCTCTGCATCGTCTCGTACGTAATACCAGTCTATAGATAGGTGATGGGGTTGTGCATTTGATTGGATTTTTTGCACACAGTCAGAGTATGTCATGAGAAAGTTATTTGGCTATTTTTCCTTTGAAAAAATATAGGTAAAAACTAAGCAATATTTCTTTTTCTTTGTAAAATGTTGCCATTGCTTGTTATTCTATTTATATTTGGCCCTATGGCAACATATATTTTTCATGACATACTCTGAATGATTGTAGGACCGCAACATAGACTTACTGCGTATGCGCGCGCCGCACCGATAATCGGACTTCGTTTTTTTACGCGCGATCTTCCCACCGTCGGATACCCCAGTGCATGCTGGGTTATCTTTAGGTGACGCTTGACTCCATTTTAAAAGAACGATCGCCGCTACAATTTAAAAACAAAATCATCAAATTCGACGAGTTTTGGCTGCTTTTGTGGACGTTTTGTTTAGGTGAGTAATTTAAAACTGAATTTTCAGATACAGAAGGGTAGAGAGGCTCAAATACGATGCCGGAAATGGAAAGATCGGCATCAAAATAACTTAGAAACTTATTTGCCTGAGCGGAGTTGGACAGCGCTAAATTGTTTTTCATGCCCGTTTTTTTTTTTTTTCATGCATCAAATTTTTATTTGAAAAAAGTTAATCATTACCTGGCTAACCAATAAACTGGTTTCATTTGTTTGTATTTCAGATTGTGTTATGGGGGGTTCGTTAGAAACTTGGCGCCAACGCATCGGATGCTTTCGGCAGCGGCCGCCATCTTCAAGTCGTAAAGGCACTGTGGAAGCAGACTTCTCACCTTCAGCTGCAATTTTTGGAATGGGCTCTTAATTATACTTATGTCCTGATCCTGCTGTGTGTGTGTGTGCAAATCTAATTAATGCATGTTGTTTTTTAACAATACAATTCAATGTCGAGACTCATGGGACTTTGGATTTGCCGATTTGAAATTGTTTACTACTTTATTCACCACTTCGTTTACTGTATCATTTGCTGTAAATTACACTATTACAAGAGGTAAACAAATGAAACTGGTTATTTGCAGATAATAACACACATAATTGTGTTTTTTATTGTTAACAAAGGTAAATTGGATGTTTATAAACAATTTCACATGTGAAGATCCCTGATTTTGATCATAAAGTATGATGATGTACCGAAACACCTGCAATAACCAAGTTTGTTGTTTATCATGGTTTCCATGGCAACTGTTATTTATACGAAAGAAGTAATTTTGATAATTAGAAGTTAAGGGCGATGGCCCATCTCTTGACAACAAATAGCCCAAATTTGAGTACCATAGGACTTATACTTGAGGATTTGTAACAATTTGAAATTGTTTACTGTCTTGTTTACTGTCTTGTTTACTGTCGTATTATCCTGTAAAAGAAGGTAAACAAATAAAAATGGTTATATACAGAAAACAAAACATGCAAAATGTGTGAATCTTTTTTTGTGGCATTTCTTTAATATGTTTAAACAAATTTAACATTAAAAAAATTAATATTTTTATCTTTAAGACTGGTTAATCCGCAGTAAACAATTATGTTGTTTACCACGGTTTCCATGGCAACGGCAATATTTCTCGCTTGGTGATTGATCGTGATTTCATGCGGAAATTGAATGAACTATTCAAAGACAGCATAAACTCCAAGTTAGGGGGTCCTGGGGCCTATACTTGGGTAGCTATTTTAATTTCAAATTGTTTACTGCTTTGTTTACTTAAAAATTGCATGTAAACAACAAGAAGCACAGTCCAGTTTTTACGGTTCATCTAATTGAAAAATCTTCCCGATTTTGACCGATTTTGACCGCCCCGGGCCCCCTGGCCGGCTCGCCCCGGCCCCCTGGCCGGCTCGCCCCGGCCCCCTGGCCGGCTCGCCCCGGCCCCCTGGCCGGCTCGCCCCGGCCCCCTGGCCGGCTCGCCCCGGCCCCCTGGCCGGCTCGCCCCGGCCCCCTGGCCGGCTCGCCCCGGCCCCATGGCCGGCTCGCCCCGGCCCCATGGCCGGCTCGCCCCGGCCCCCTGGCCGGCTCGCCCCGGCCCCCTGGCCGGCTCGCCCCGGCCCCCTGGCCGGCTCGCCCCGGCCCCCTGGCCGGCTCGCCCCGGCCCCCTGGCCGGCTCGCCCCGGCCCCCTGGCCGGCTCGCCCCGGCCCCCTGGCCGGCTCGCCCCGGCCCCCTGGCCGGCTCGCCCCGGCCCCCTGGCCGGCTCGCCCCGGCCCCCTGGCCGGCTCGCCCCGGCCCCCTGGCCGGCTCGCCCCGGCCCCCTGGCCGGCTCGCCCCGGCCCCCTGGCCGGCTCGCCCCGGCCCCCTGGCCGGCTCGCCCCGGCCCCCTGGCCGGCTCGCCCCGGCCCCCTGGCCGGCTCGCCCCGGCCCCCTGGCCGGCTCGCCCCGGCCCCCTGGCCGGCTCGCCCCGGCCCCCTGGCCGGCTCGCCCCGGCCCCCTGTTTGATTTATTTGTTTGTCCACTCGTTTGATTTATGGACCTTGTATATGTTAGACTTGATCCAAGTCGGGATTCTGTGGTAACATTGCTCATGGTCATCCACACCGTGCGCCTCGCGTCACGTCCACGCTTATCAGTAGCGCGCCCTCATGTGCCGCCCATGCTCATTTGTGTGGTTCAGGGGGTGCGTTCCACTTACGCGAACTGTTTGCGCGAACGTTCGCCAACGTTTTGAGTTGGCGTTAGTTGAAGTGGAACGATATTTTAAAAACTACGTTTTTAAAATGGCGGCGCCCAGTGAAAGTGACATCGTTTGGTTCGCTGCTTTTTGTCCAACTCATTATTTTTCTTTAAAAGGTCCCTGTGAATGCTCAAAACAATCCACCGTTTATAACGAAAAGTATAAAACGTAAATAAAAACCGTGAAAAGAACCCTGCCGTCTGCTAAACGCTTCGCCATCATTAAAATACGTCACTGGCCAACAGCGAACAGCTCGGAATGTCGTTCGCCGTTTTCGCTAACGTTCGCCAACATAATTGGCGCACATTGCGTTCCACTCAAGCGAACAACGCAAACGTTGGCCAACGTTGGCAACGTTCGCGTAAGCGGAACGCACATTTACTGCACTGACATGGTGACATCACGTTGATGCCGATAGCGGAACGACAACCAGATGAGGGCGCCCTTTATCTAAGGCCAATAAAGCATGCACATTCGGCCGGATTAACGAAAGCAAATTGGTAGTCCTAACTCCATGGTAAGTCCGACTTGGGTCAAGTCTATGTATATGTACGATGTATATCCGTTACCATAAAATTCCTCATTTTGAGGAATACAAAAACGAACTCTCAACTAAGTTAGACATGAATGTATATGCATAGCCCCAGGCCCGTTCGCAGGACCAAAAGGTCTACATTTTCCGTATTTTGATGTAGAAATAACGGTACTGGCACACGAAAATGTTTGGTCCCATTGTTGGTCCCACCAAGTACAAATTTTATGGGGGGGGGGGGGGGGGGGGCATAAAAAAAATCCTGCGTACGGGCCTGGTAGCCTCGACCCTTCGTTATCTGCGCACGTGCACCTAACGCTCATGTACGCGTGGATGTCAAGAAAATCATAGCTTTTTTGTTACAACTTGAACTAATACAAGCGATCAAATCTGATTCAAAACAGTTATATTTTCTGTAATGGACAGGCCTAGGCTATTTATATTGCCTGAATGAAGCTGATTTAAATGCAATTGATTTCGCGTATACGTGAATCCCTCTTCAATGATACATAATTAATATTGGGAACAAATAAAAATGTGCTACTTGTGGACAGCATACTCTTTCTTTAGCTGTGATCGTCTCATATTTTTTTATATCTTTTTATATGTATATATATATATATATTTTATTATTTATTATCATTATCAACAATCGCCTACAAGAATATTATAATTTAAAGGGACAAATCGGGCAAAAATCATTATCTGGCAAAAATCCATATTTTTTCGAATAAAATTTTAAAAATCAATTAAGTGGATTGAAACGAACATCTTTGAAAAGGTGTTTTCTAAAACTCGGATAAAAATAATCGAGATCATGCATGAGAATTAATCAAGGAAAAAGTTTACCCACATCGTCTTTTAAAGATGGACTACAACGGAATAATGATAAAGGCTTTGTTGCCTTTTTTTGTTCGAGAAATGTATAATGATTACTAATATATCATTAGTATTCAATAAATCTTGTTCCTTCATGCAAAAAACCCCAAAAATTGATCGGCGTTCTACGACCCAGAAAAACTCAGTTTCAGCAAAAGCCCTTAACTCATGAATAATTCATACTTGTGACGTACTACTCATGAAAACGCATACATATGGTGGCCCTGAAGGGACTCCGCAGATCGCGAATATTGACGTCAAATTTGACGTCAATATTCGCGACTTTTGGGGAAAGTCGTGAATATCGACGTCAAATTTGACGTCAATATTCGCGACTTTTTTGGAAAGTCGTGAATATTGACGTCAAATTTGACGTCAATATTCGCGACTTTGAGGAAAGTCGTGAAATTTTGTCGTGAATATTGACGTCAATATTCACGATCTGCGTAGTCCCTTCAGGGCCACCATACATACATAATACACACGGAATAACATGGCGTCTTTTGTTTACTCTCGGTTGTTCATGGGTAGTACGTCATCACTTTTCGCTGGTTTACAAGTCCGCTGGTACTATATCGTGGATTTCATTGTGGTTTTCAGTGGATCTTTGCCGGGAACCAGTACAGGGCGGGAAATTTCAAAATCGAAGAATCGAGGTCTAATTTTGTCGGTCAAATTGCAACAAAATTATTTAGAGAAAAACATGACCGTAACAATAAAGTGTTACCTGAACACAACATAAACAAGGTCCGATAATAAATTTAATGTGTGAGTTTTCGTTGTAGTCCATCTTTAAGTTGTTCTATGAGTATGAGGGCGCGCATGTGGGACTAAAGTCACACAAATTAACTCAAACTACACACAAACGGGATGAGCACTCACGACTTTAAATGAAACAATCATCCAGTTGGCAAGTCGGCTAAGGGGAAGGACAGAATTTTGGGGGAAGGACAGAATTGGTAACAGCAATGCGTAGCCAATTCTTCAATGTGTTCTTCAATAAACGGCCAGCCATTTTTGTGCTTTAGTAGTTTTCATCGTTGATGTACATTCGCCGCCTATTCACATAATATAAGGTCACCTAATACCACACAATACTACATAGCAGTGATCTTACTACACTAGTTTATGAGAATAATTTGTGTATATTTTGTAGTGTAATGTACCCTGTTGTAGACATCTGTGAAAATCGAGGTCTTTACAAACCAGAAAACAACATGTTTGGGTACCGTACTACATGTACTAGGGGTTTGCGATAGGTATGTTTTTTTTCAGAAGAAAGGTAAATCCTGAATGCCAAAAACTGTCACCATATAATTTTATTTCTGGCAGGCTTGCAGTGGCAACTCGCGTTCAAGGGGCTGGGAGGCCAGACTACGTCTAACCGTAGCCTGTATGAGATATGGACCGACAATCGCTGGGACTCGACCCTTGAAGGCCATTACCGCGACAAGTCTATCTACGATGCTTGGCAGAACAACAGCAGCCAGCTAAAACTGGTAAGAAAACCATTTACGTCTTTGATGTTTTAGTTGCTCTTATACATAGAGCTCAGAGTCTGCTATAACCTTTCCTTTTTTCTCAAAAAGGTGAAGCTTTCCTTGTTCAACTTCGGTGAAGCACAACCTGCAGCTCAGTTGATCTTCAACGGTGTGAATTCCAACATCACGAACTGGTTCATTAAAGACCGTCTCATGGCGTCTCCCTGGTTGAACACTAAACGGGCCACACACTTCACTATGGAAAGCTACCAGTCCTGGTAAATGACTCTCGATCCTCAGCCTTTGTTCCGTACTTGCCTCGTATTAACCGCCCAAAGTAGGGCGCTGGGACTGCCTAGCCTGCTTCACCACATTATCCAAAGGTAACACAAGATCTCACAGCAATGTGAGTGGCTTGTTGCCCAGTGAATTGACCAATAGGCGTACATTTAGCACGCACGTGTTACGTGCACGGATACTATTGTTGAAACCAATTCTGTCGAATGACGTCATGCAACATGAAGAAATCAGCCATTCCTAGCGCCATCTTTGGGCGGTGGGTACGAATGAAGACTTATTGTTTAGAATTGGTGATCAACCTAGCTGCCCCCCCCAAAAAAAAACCAACAACAACAAAACAAAAAACAAAAAAACAACAACAACCAAACCCCCCCCCCCCCAAACTCTAACCCAACAACAACAACAACAACAATAACAATAACACCCCCACATTCCAACAAACAAACAAACCCCCCCCCCCAAAAAAAAAAAAAAAAAAAAAAAAAAAAAAAACCCACCCCAAACACACTCAAGTGTGTAATGGCCTTCGATCGTGGACGGGGTATTGTCCGACCGTCTTCCCTCTTTTGTTAATACTCTAACGTTTTTTGATGATCGCCATAGGATTTGTACACGGGAAAAGATCGTGGACGTTTTGTCAATCGTGGACCCATTGTTTGACTCCCAATTCTTTTGTCCGACGACCACGATTGCCGGTCATTACACACGCACGCATGCACACATACACTTTGAGTTTGAACTACATGTAATTGCATTTTCGATGGTTTTTCGCAGGCCTGGGCGACACTTCCTCATCAACGAAGATGGAGATAACTGCGCAGACGAGAGTGGATGGCTTTTCTTTGCTGGGCCGGAGCCAGATTGTCCCTGGGTTGAACCGTTCACCATTATGTATAGCACCACGAAAGATTACACGAAATGGAGCGACACTATGTCATCACCAGGTAACGATGCAAAGAAATCAGGATTATCCTGCACCTTTCCTTTCGATTGTAAACGACAATAGCAACAAACATTGACACCACACAGGCACGTGTGTCGTGTCAACGTTTGTGTGCTTCATTCACGGATTACAAACCAATACTATAATGGGAAAAAAGTCTCTGAGACATAACTTTGGAAAATGATCTTCTTTTATGGTTTTCTTCAAAATGACAGCAAGTCAGAAGAGTTAATTTCACATGGAGTTTAGTGTCGGTATAACTTTTAAAACTAGTAAGCTTTTAAACATTTTTGGAAAGCTGCAAATGATATACTTTACATTGTAAACCACCTAAATAATTGAGGAGTATGGGCCGAAAAGCCGCCAAACGCCACTCCCATAAATAATGATTTTAACGATATCAAGTGAAAGTTTATGATCAATCAACTTTTTTTGTTGGCTGGCGTTTAGCGGCTTTTGCGTCTAAACTCTTAAATTGTTTTCTATCGACTAAAATTATTTCTGACGGAATTATTTGGCAGGGTATTTTTGACCATTCCGAAAGTTTGTCTCATTTGTTAGTTTCAGAGTAATTACCATGTTGCCACGTACTTGTTTTATTTAATGTATGCATTAGGTGAAGGTGTTGGAATTGCTGACTACGTGACTATCCACGTATCCTGGAGTGAATAGAGGGCTCCATCAGACTGGTACCCATAACACGTTCCTTATTCTCTAATTCGTCCCTCAATCGCGAATAAAGTATTTTCATTGCCGCCTTCCCTCTTATTTTCCCACCCCGTGTTACCCCACCTGCAAGACAATAATGGTTAGTAACAACAATACAATCCATTTGGGGAACACCGAACAGGGAACCTTTTTAGTGGTGCCAAATCTATGGTGTTCTACAACGGACAGGCAAGCGTCGTAGTTCCGTTTTAGAACACCATACAGTTCAACCAGAGGAACCACACATTCTGGTTTGTCTACTCCGACATGCGTGAAAAAAGTGTGATATCACACAATACATTATTACACGTTTTACTCTAATTAGCACAATTAATGAATATAGTTTTACTAGCAACACTTTCAAAATGTTTTGCATAACTAATTATTATTATATTTTAGTTGACAGAAAGTCAAGTGATTGTAAAAACGCCAACAATAATGGGAGACTTTTGAGACGATAGGGGGCCCCCCACCAACCGGTCCTTTTCTATTGTTCTTGTCACTGGGAACAATAGAAAAGAACCGGTTGGTAGGGCGCCCGCTATCATCTCAAAAGTCTCGAATTGGCTTTCTTTATTGAGATTTAATTCATTCATTTATAAACTAATATTTAAATGTATTTTTAATTCTTTAAATTTTGTAGCATATGGTGGTTCTAAAAGAACATAGCAAATCGTAAATATTAACGTCAATATTCACGATTTGCGATGTTCCTTCAGAGCCACAATATAAACTTTTCTTTTCTTGCTTCGTGTGTTTTTGTTAGATAACCATGACACGTTGCAGCGATAGAGGGCGCTTGGCGAATTAGCCATGAAAACGAAAGAGAAAAAGGGGGTCGTTCAGGGAGGGAGGGGGGTAGAGTAACGGTAAAGAACCAAACAATACACAATTGGCCACACATTGTATGGTAATTTGGCCTGGCGATTACTTGTAATTTAAATGAGTCTCTTCAGGTGCTTGGTGGTGTAGCACACATACGTACCGGTCCTCTTCACTGACGTGTCCAAAACGGCCGGCTAGGGCTACAGCTACGTCTATGTCACGCGTAGTTGCATTGGATGAACACCTAGACAATAGCCCCAGACAAGGGATTCGGACGCACCCTTATTTACGTCGGGAATAAAAATGACATAATAACTATAAACAATTTTAATGACTAGTTCTTATCACCAAATTAGCTTCCCTTTATTCTGCATAAATCCACCGCATTTTGGCTAACGTGTGTTTTAAAAGCTCAACAAAATGATATTGTGAACAGTGCCTTGCAGCTCTATATAAACTTGATTGAATTACTCTGGTCATAAGTTGGTTTTATATTCCACAGCAATTACCAGCGATGATGGCACACTAGCACACTTAAGACGAAAGATAATACTGCCAGTCAATAACCTTAGCTCCATGATACAACTAGTTTAAAGTGCTTAACACGCAATGGGTTGGGCTGAACGATATCACGTGGCGCTAAACCCGCGATCAATAGTGGAATGAAGAGAGCGTCTATTATCTAATCAATATTTGTCCATTATGTATGGTACAAACTGGTAGCTGGAATCTGTTATTGTACACAGGGTATTGTCAATGTTCATTCAACAGCCAACTGATGAGTGCCGATGTGGACGATAATTCCGTCCCCCGGTAAAATTGTCCAGGGGGGTGGGGGGAACTGAATTACCTAGGTAAAAGTGTCCCCCTGGATATACCGGAGGCGTTAATTCTGTCCCCTCCAGTTTATTCTGTCCCCTCTCTTGATAATTTTGTCCCCCCAATTGTTCCAAGCATAAGTGGTTATTTTGATGTTATTTCAGAGAATTAAGCCCACAGGGTATTTATTATTTGCACTTCTATCAAAATAAAAATAACTTTATTATTTAAATCATCTGAGCTACATTTTTGCGAGAAAGTGAAAATGGCAGTAATCAGTATTTTCAGACTTCTTGCACGCGTACAAATTCTATTCTCAACCTGGTGGTACGTATAGGTAGTTTACTCGCATGTGCTGCATGCATATGATGATAGTGATAGGTAGGCACAGCTATGATCAAGGCATAGAGGTAGCCTACCTTCGTGATCAAAGTACCATACTATAGGACTATTGCACTTAATTATATAATATTAGTAAGGTATATTATGTGTTAGCACACAGGCCCGTACGCAGGATTTTTTATCAGGGGGGTGCCAGTAAGTTATTTCTACATCAAAATACTATTATTTACCCCGAAAAATGTGGACCTTTTGGTAATTTGGGGGGCGAATTTGTACTGATGGAACCAAAAATGTTTGTGTGCCAGTACAGTTATTTCCCCCGCAAAAGGTGGAACTTTATTAATTTTTTTTTTTTTTTTTTGGGGGGGGGGGGGGGTGGGTCTGCTGTACGCACCTGTCGCATTCCCCCCCCCCCCACCCCTTCGTACGGGCCTGGCACAGTTTGATTGTATCATGGAAGAATATACAAGTTCATGATAGCGTAAATGTAAACCTTGCACGCACTCGACACTAGCTGCGTTGATACGAATTTGCAGATGTGTAGGCTAGGCCGGTTACCGTTGTTTTAGACATTTTATGTAACTTTTGGTAATTAGGTTTCCAAAAATCATGTACATTGTATAGCATCATTTTGGGAAAATTTGAAAGTTGTTAAAATTTGAAGAAAAAAAACTATTTGAACATTTCCCTATACATCTCATCGTTTGTAGGGAAGGGGAGGAGAACAAGATGGGAAAAACTCTAAGGGCCAAATTCATAAACGGTAATGATCACCGGATTATTTTAGTCACGTACAACTATTGTACGGTGGATAAACTCCCGTGATCATCGCAATTCAGTAAGAAAATAATCGGCTGTTTATCTAGCCGTTTACAAGTTCCTGCTTAACCGATGTTTAGTGGTCTAGCCGTACATCATTCTATTCACAGCGGATTACGTAATATGCTGAATAAAAGGGCATATGTATCTTCGAAAACACGCATATCGCTGTGCTCTGCTGATCAGCTCAGTTGACACTAGTGGGAGGATCGCTGTGTCAAAAAAACGCGCTAATAATTTTACTCATGACCAGAAAATGGGTCTCATTAAGTGTGTAAAAGATGGGGAAAAGTTCTTCCTGTGCTATTTCAATGATACGCAGCAGGTCCATGGCTATACGTCTGTCCCACAAGCAAAATGGTAACTTGTACACGAGATAAACAAGCCCCTTGGGACGTTCAACATTTTCTTTGTTACTTGGACGCATGTCACTAACAATGCACGTTTGATAAACAGCAGCTGATCTAAGCACTCTTTATGAATTCGGGCCTAGATTTAAACGTTTGATCATCAACTGTTTATACACAGTTTAGCCTAGTTAATCGTGATCAAGGGAAAATCACAATTTATGAATTTGGCCCTAAATCTTCTAAAAACGTAGAAAGGCAATTGTATCATGTATATAAGGCAATGTTCTATTGGCGCAGCACTCATTTTAAATTTGATCATATTGCACTTGTGGAAATAAAGTCATGAAAAAAAAACACTATAGAAGCCATTTAGGTAAAATTGTCTTATTTGGTACCACATACTGATCCCATTTCTTACTGAACCCCGGTATACACTATAGGCTCTTGCTGTAATTTTTGAAAATGGATGGGTTAGGGGCTTTATATTTTATGGTAAATATACCAGTTTTATTGTGTTGTGGCAATATAAGCTGGAAAAACCAAGAAAACAGAGCTGTTCTTGCAGGTTGTCAACCAAACTTAAAGATAACCTCTGGTACAGTCCACTTATACAAACAGTCATCTTTGCACTGGACATGAGCAAACCTCACAAAATCAGTACATTATTGCATTATTTGTTGGCGTCGATGCAATGTTTTTTTTCTCCGGAATTCGAAACGACATGTCATAAGCAAGGCCGGAATTTTCAGGGTGTGCTACCCACAGATGTCGGCCCGAACCCTTCTTAATAAGTGTCAATGATTTAATGAAATAGTTAATAAAAAATAAAAAAAATCCTGTAAGTCCAGTCAATGTCAAAATAATCCCGGCGCCAACTGGTTAAGAACTGAACACCAACATGGTCTGAAAAAGCGCATAAATTCCCAGATACCCTCGACCCCAACCAGACGCACAAGGTCAAAGTGCTTAATATTCATTGCCATCGATAGGCCCTGGATAACAGTTGTACAAACACCAAGAATACAACCACAAACTGGAGTAGAAGTAGACAACGGTTTTGTTCTGCCTCCCTCGCTCTCAAAACAACTTAGTTGCCTGGTTACCAGTTCTCAATGGAGGCTGATTAGACTCCACAGTTTAGGTTGGTCGGTGTTCATGAACTAGTACTTAGTAGACTGTACCTAAACATAAGCTTTGACATAAACTGTAGCCATACCAGAGAGTGTAACTGGTCTCTGAAGTAGGCCTGATTGTAAAGTGACCAATAAGCTCATTATATATCAGGAAATAGTGACAAATTTGAAAAAGCCATAAAAATACCAATTTACGGTGGTGTAGAAGTGTTGAGCGATATGCATTTCAAGAAATCTCTGAAAATGTTCGATCGCACGCCATGGCCAGTTGGCCTGTAACAAGGGGTCCCAGGGTGGCGAATTTTTTTTCTCAAACGACCACGCCATAGAACTGGTTTTTAGCGCATCTGATTGGCTATCTGTTACGCCATGGTAGTAAATTTTGCTCTCAATTTATTGACCCTAGTAGAAGTCATGCAATGTGACACATGGATGAATGGATGATTAACAACCCATCAGATGCGCTAAAAACCAGTACAATGGCGATGTCGTTTGGGAAAAAACACTTCGCCCCCAGGTGGGGCAGTTACGTACATAGTGGAAACGAGTAGGACTGCTATGCTAGAGGTACGCGGTTCAAGTCCCACCTATGCTACTGTTTTATATACTTTTAAAATGTTACCACTGCACTGAAGAAATATTCCCTGCTGATGTTCCAAGGCTAGGATTGGAACCAGGGATCCCACGAGCCTGGCATCAGCAAGCTAGACCACCAGGCCACACGCCTCTTCGAAAAAAATATTCTCGGAACTAAAATTTGAAGTTTGGATTGCGCAATTAAAAACAAATAAAAAATTATTATTCTGGTTTATTCGTATTAAAACACGAGGTAGGCAGCCACAGAAGAGTAGCTGAAGTGACCACGTTTACACTTTACAAGAATTAAAAATTGTTACATAGCAGTTAAAAAGAGTGGTAGTATACAATTACACAAAGTACTCACTTGCACCTATATTGTAAACAATTAAGAATTACAAAAGTTTAGCTAAAACAGGAATTGTGGACTTCATGTATCTATCAGTTTTGCACTTGGGTATAACAAGCGTAGACGTGGAACTGTTTCTGAGTATACAAATTTACAAATTTCACTTATTTGAATTGTTATCACACAAATGAATATTTACAAGGAAACCACAAAAAGCTTAACATTCTGGTTCTTCACTACATATTACAAAGTGTTTATTACTCTCCTTTCCAAGTTATTTCAGGGCTAAATCAATCATTTTAAGCTTTTACAACAATGGGAAAACGCATGTTGTGATGCAGTAGCAAAAACAAACATGCGTGCTGGGACATGAAACTAATTTGTTTTTATTTGGCCTTATCTTCACATAAGAACAGTTTACAGTACACCGACATGTTAAATTTAATAATAAACTTTTGTGGGATGTTTTGAGCCAATTCTAAATTAAAGCATGAAAAGCAATATAATTTTGTTTCATGAATTTAACATTTACAATGCAGATTAATTTGTCCATTAGTTATTATACGAACTCAAAAAATGACTTGGCTGCATGTATAAATACGCCTCTTCTGTTCAGCAGCGTCGACGATAATTTGTAGAACTAGTTGGGCTCGCCCTCTCTCCACCCTGTCGTATAGCTCAGCTTCTATCTAGCTTAATCCCGCCGTTTTGGCTTTTGCAAGGCGAGCTCTGATTTGTAGCGTGTCAGAGTTATTTGGCCCAATTCCAAGGAGCACTCCGCTACTTTGTTATTCCATTAGACGATCATCTCTGGTGAGCAGGAGATACCCAAAGGAAGGGTTGGGGTGTTTTTTCTAACTGAGCCAATCGAGAATTTCACCACGGCTGAGACTTTCTTTTAACAGGCTTGCCCATCTCCGGACCCGATTTCTCAGGCCGGCCAGGCGGACGACCTCTGGCTTAGTGCGGCCGATTACGTCTCTGGTGTAAGGTTTGAGCACGATGAGCTTCGTTTCTTCGACCAGGTGGAGGGGGAGGCTGCCGTTGCCCACAAGGAATTTCATCGTCGCTGAAAATCATCAGTTCTTGGTCCATTTCCACGCCGGAACCAGGGGTGGGAGGGCAGATGAGATCAAGTATGTCGTTTTGGTTATCCATTCTTATCGCTAGGAGATATGGGAATGGAGCTTAAAGGTAGGATACACCATTTGCAGATATCAAAACAAAAATATGTTGATTCTAAGCATCCAGCAAAATGATTGCGCTAGATATCCTGTAATTATTCCGAAAAATGGAATTTTATAATGAAAAATTTGCGATCGCCGGACCGCGATAGCAAAAAAACAAAGATAACATAAGAATAACTGCTCGACGCCGGTTAAAAACAAACGCTGTTTTTCGTGCTTTTCCCGGCATCCATGATTGTAAAACTTCAGACAGCTCAGTTAAACGGTATTTACTATAAAATACAACCCCCCCCCAAAAAAAATCTACCCATTCATGATAATTCAAGCAATTACCAATGGTGTATCCTACCTTTAAGTGCTACTGTATTTATACTTGGTTTTTCGAGTGTTTCTAGCCCCTGGTCAGGGATTAGCAAACATGCATACAACATTCTACGATAAGCACAAGGCATTTGGTTGGTATTTCACCAACCAAGTCGGTGTTCACAGCCAGGGAGTTGTGGATCTTGGACCAATCAAAATGATACATGTGACTCGATGACGTGTTATTGTGTGCGAGCTTGCATGTATCGTTTAGAGTGAATGTTCAACTCCAAAGATACGAATGCACGCCCCTTCGACCACCGGCCGGGTATCCGGGGTAGGGTATCATCGTGTTTATTGGGAAGGGGCGTATTCATACGTGCAGTTAACAGTTATTTTACGGACTAAAAAAATGAGTAATACAAACAAAAATTGACATAATTTTATAGGGTTATCTATGGGGTGTGGCTACATGCCAACGAGAAATAGGTTAATAAGCAAGTTGAGTATTCAAACTGCGCATGCGTGTTAAAGGTAGGATACACCATTGGTAAGTGCTTGAATTATCATGAATGGGTGGATTTGGGGGGTTGTATTTTATAGTAAATATCGATCAACTGACCTGTCCAAAGTTTTACAATCATGAGTGCTGAGAAAAGCAAGAAAAACTGCGTTTGTTTTTAGCCGGCGTTGGGCAGTTCTCATGTTCTTGTTTTTTCACAATCACCATCAATTAAGATATTTCTATAAATTTGGTCTTAAAATGTTTCGATTCTTAAGTTTCAACAACATTTGGACAGCGATATCTGTAAATTTGTTGCTACCCACTATGCTTTTGCACGCATACGATGAAATGTTTATCTCAAAAGTAAAATAGTCAATTGTTCATGTGCACACGTGCAGTTGGAATACCAAACTGACTTATTGTCCATATATTTCTTTCCCCTATCTATTAACCTGGTATGTTGTTGACAAACGAGGTCTCATAATAGCTTCTCTGATGTCCGATGACATTACCAAGTGTTGCAGTTTCAGGTCACCTCAGCTTCAATAGCGGCGTCGTCAAAAAGCACAACCTGACATTCAAACAAACAAATGTCCAATGAATTATTTGCATTGTTGGGAAAATGACTAGGAACATCAGCAGTTTACACTATGTGAACAATGCACAATGCACCCGTAAATTATGAGGCGTTCTGGCAAAATAAGACGGAATATGTGTAGTAGACATCTCAACAATTTCAATTTTTTTAATTAATTTATTTATTTCGTTTTATTTAAACCAGGGTAGTCCCTTTAGAACTGTTCTCCCCTGGGAGCCCTGGGAGCCCTAGGTAAAATAAATAAATCTATTAAAAAAAAAATTTAAAAAAAAGTTGCTCTTCTTCATTTTGTCATAACACCTCACAATTGAGTTTAAATTGAACATGTTACTTGTTAAAAAATGCAGAGGAACAAAGAACTGCTTTGCTGTTTAAAGGTAGTATACACCATTTGCAGATATCGAAAATATTTACTACCGAATTATTAGGAAATATCTTACTCATTTGGAAGTAAATGCTGATTCTAGGCATCCAGCAAAATGATTGCGCTAGATATCCTGTAATTATTCCGAAAAATTAAATTTTATAATGAAAATTTCGCGATCGCGAAAAAACAAAGATAACATAAGAATAACTGCTCGACGCCGGTTGAAAAAAACCCGCTGTTTTTCGTGCTTTTCTCGGCATCCATGATTGTAAAACTTTGGACAGCTCAGTTAAACAATATTTACTATAAAATACAACCCCCCAAATCTACTCATTCATGATAATTCAAGCAATTACCAATGGTGTATACTACCTTTAAGTTCTTGTCAAATTTACAAAATCTTTGTGAGAAATATATCATCAAATGTTCTTATTATTTCCATAAAAAAAAGATGCAAGCACAAGTACCAGTGTAGATGTTGAAGCTTGTGAAACTCAAACTTGTGATTCAGTCACAAGTTTATTACTTTTCCTCTCTAACAATATCCGGCAGAAATCGTCAGGTTTTTAATTAATACTAATTTAGAAATTGTTATTTGTTGAATATGATACATTTAATTAATGCAAAGCATTCTCGACAACAGGAGGCAACATGGTGCTCTCTAAATCACCGTTTAACTTCAATGGAGTTTAACATCGACAAGATGCTTCCCAATATCATAGCTAAACTATGTATCAATGAAAGCCGCAAGTATAAGTAGTTGCGGTGGCTATGTGTTACATGTAGCAACTATCCTTGTTACCGTTGCCTTCATCACTGGCCTAACAACGACAATACGCCTTCCAAACGGCAATCAACAACGACCGAATGTATATCAACTCATCGTGGGTCAACCTTCAACCGGAAAAAGCCAAGCAATCAAGGAGTTTGCCACAGACCCTATCTCAATCATTATCCAAAAATAAAGGATCTGCCAAATCCCCTACTACTGAAAGGTACATCTACAGGACTGGGTAAAAAATTGGCCGACAACAAGAGCGGATACGTCGTGGACGGAGAAATAGACTCTCACAAGATTGCTAAAACACGAGTTATACGACCCAGCATTTTTGTGCGAACTATACTCCGGAGAAAAACTAACATTCTTATATTCTACAAAAGAAGACAAATTCATAATTTCAGACCTGCCATTTTCCATAATTGGCTACGTGCAAATGCAGCCAGCTGCTTCACTCCTCTCACTCGTTAATAAAGGACAAGGCTTACTCGACAGATTTCTCCTAACAACAAAACCAATGAGTGACCTTTGTTGACAATGTCAACAAAATAACAACGGTGAACCGCACAGGTCAACAAAATAACAACGGTGAACCGCACAGGTCGACAAAATAACAACGGTGAACCGCACAGGTCGACAAAATAACAACGGTGAACCGCACAGGTCAACAAAATAACAACGGTGAACCGCACAGGTCAACCAAATAACAACGGTGAACCGCACAGGTCAACCAAATAACAACGGTGAACCGCACAGGTCAACCAAATAACAACGGTGAACCGCACAGGTCAACAAAATAACAACGGTGAACCGCACAGGTCAACAAAATAACAACGGTGAACCGCACAGGTCAACAAAATAACAACGGTGAACCGCACAGGTCAACAAAATAACAACGGTGAACCGCACAGGTCAACCAAATAAACAACGGTGAACCGCACAGGTCAACAAAATAACAACGGTGAACCGCACAGGTCAACAAAATAACAACGGTGAACCGCACAGGTCAACCAAATAACAACGGTGAACCGCACAGGTCAACAAAATACATCGGTGAACCGCACAGGTCAACAAAATAACAACGGTGAACCGCACAGGTCAACAAAATAACATCGGTGAACCGCACAGGTCAACAAAATAACAACGGTGAACCGCACAGGTCAACAAAATAACAACGGTGAACCGCACAGGTCAACAAAATAACAACGGTGAACCGCACAGGTCAACCAAATAAACAACGGTGAACCGCACAGGTCAACAAAATAACAACGGTGAACCGCACAGGTCAACAAAATAACAACGGTGAACCGCACAGGTCAACCAAATAACAACGGTGAACCGCACAGGTCAACAAAATACATCGGTGAACCGCACAGGTCAACAAAATAACAACGGTGAACCGCACAGGTCAACAAAATAACATCGGTGAACCGCACAGGTCAACAAAATAACAACGGTGAACCGCACAGGTCAACAAAATAACAACGGTGAACCGCACAGGTCAACAAAATAACATCGGTGAACCGCACAGGTCAACAAAATAACAACGGTGAACCGCACAGGTCAACAAAATAACAACGGTGTACCGCACAGGTCAACAAAATAACAACGGTGAACCGCACAGGTCAACAAAATAACATCGGTGAACCGCACAGGTCAACAAAATAACAACGGTGAACCGCACAGATTTTGAGGAGTGGGAAATACACAGGTACGCCTTTGTATGCTTGCGCAAGAAGGCTGTGAGGGAAGGAGTAACCATGCCATGGAGCGGTGACCAGCCATGGAATTGCCTTGTCTCTGATAAATAAACCGATCTTCCTTCATGACAAATTCTTGACGAAACAACTGATCCAACTGCAACAGAAGACAGCCCAGGATTAGATCCTATATTAGATCTATATAGTTGTATACCTATCCTAGTTTTTGTGATTGATTTTATATCGCTCCTTTTATAAAGTAGAGCACTCTCCGAAGTTGAATCGGTTTACAAACACGTAGTTGTATACATGTATATTTGTAATTTTGTAAAAAAAAATTTACTTAAACTAAAAAAAACAAAATCTTGTACCTTATCCTTTTCCCGGAAATTGTGTGCACTTTTTTATTTTTTACTACATTGCAAGTTTGTTTTTTTGTTAATAGTTGTAGTTTTTATTTCATTTTATGTTTAAAAGCAGATCCCCTGGGAATGCAAAATAAATACCACTATTGTTTTAAAATTCCAGTGTTCAATAAGTGCCAACAAAATGCAAGTACATGTACTTGAAGTAATTCACAAGGATTAACTATTTCATGTTACAGGAGAGTATGACGTGCCCCTATATAGACTGCCTTCAAGAGACCCAACAGCATCTCCTTGTTCGGGCGATTGACACTCTACACAAAGACAAAATCAAAAAAGGTTTAAAGGAGACGGCCACGTGTTCTACAGTGCTTCCTGTGCTACTGATTGGGTGTGAGTTTGAAGCACCTTGAACGCTGCAGTTCCACACCCTTCGTGGGAACCACCTCTCTAAGGCAATGAAAGTACTCCGAGATGACCCAACCTATAAACGCCTCAACTCAATCCATGTGCGTGTATACAGCAACCTCAACCAAATGCAGTCCCTCAGGGTGGCGTCCCTTCATAATTTAGGAACGCACTTGGTTCAGTTGTAGCACTCATCATTGCTATGGGCATAAACAAATTACCTCGATCTAGGATGTACTAGTCAATGTCAGATATTTTTCAAATTTGGTTGTATGGAAAACATTTCCCAACAAACAAACGACTTAAATGTCAGTTGACAAAAATTATTATGTTTTTTCTTTATTACGCAGGATTAGACCTGGAAGATGATGTTTGAGGCGACCAGTCCTCCTGCCCCGATGAGCCCATCAACCGCCGTAACAGCCCACCCTGAATGTGGCAGGAATGCCGTGGTTGTGGCAAGAGGTGAAGCCATGAGACAGGGCTATACAGAAAGAAGTTGCATCACTTTGGCATAATTAGGCAGAAAGAAGAGGACAGCCAAGATGACGATTCTATGCTGTTTCTTGATTCTGATGAGTAAATGGCAGTGTTGGGAGACGAGGCACTCCTGATCCATGTTCAGATGACCAAGATGTCCTAACTCAGCAAGAGCAAGTCCAGTAAGAGCAAGAGCAAGTCCAGCCAGCCGCCTCCGTCTCCATCCAGTTCAGCTTCAAGCATACCATGCGGGCAACGCACACCCTCTGACACCGACGAGGCAAAGTTCAAAGAAGTGAAAACATTAGCAAAAAAGATCAACATTTTGACTTCTGCTAAGGATCACATCACTCGACAAATTAAATCTTTGTCCCGATACCTAGAGACCTCCAAACCACCTACATACCTGGAAACCAATATAAGGCCACCAAGAACACACCAATTGTTGAAACTTCAACCATTGTTCCTAGCACCTAGTGACCCCGAACATGATAGGCGAGGTAAAATAAAGGAAATCATGGACATGCTTGTGAGTCGATGGAAGTCGGCTTACTATCCAGACCGAGAGTTAACGGTATCAGTCGACGAAACCATCATACCTTTCAAGGGCCGCACTGGAATGAAGGAATACAAACCCAACAATTAGCCTCATAAGTGGGGTTTGAATTGCTGGAATACGTCTGGGATACAAACCACCTCCATACCTGGAAAACAAAATAAGGCCACCAAGAACACACCAATCAGTGAAACTTCAACCATCGTTCATAGAGCGTTGGAGTAAGTTGCAGAGCCGAACATCGCTCCTCTTCACAAGAGTCGCACTAGAAGAATACGAGCATCAACTCAACTCAACGGAGGCGCAATACACCAACACAAGATGAGCTGCTCAGGAAAAGCTTGCTGAATACCAAGATTGAGACCACCAAACAGCACAGCAACTGCTTAGTTTCTTTCTTTTGAACTCCTATATTCAAACTATTCTCTCGCAGTGGGGTAATACAACCTCTAATGACCTGTACCCACGACCCTCAAGCTCTGCCCACCACAGACCTATTGCTAAGACCTATTCTGCACGAGTCTGTCGACTGTGACATTTCTCAGTCTAGCTGCTCACCACGGTTTCACAAGGTATGGTGTTTACATACATATTACGCTGAATTTTTAAATGGGAACATTTTTCTTAACCCTAAGAATTGTGCGATTTACAACTACTTGTAAGAGTAGGAAGTGAACAGGTCCCCCAGTAAAGATTAATGTCACAGTGACCCTACTGGATGTTCGTATCCACCGCTGGTTAGTCTATATGATTCATATAGTGAGTGTAGTGTGGCACCAATGGACGACAACACTCACAATTCTGATAGTTGTGCATAAATTCTGGAAAACTGTTTCACGTCCAGAACAATTCAAACAATAGAGCACATAATTAATGAAAGTTCAGATGAGTTTAATGAAAACGAAGAGGAACTGGAAATGTTCCGTTCCATTAAAAGAAAACTAGAACCGAGTGCAGATCAATTACCGACTTCAGAAAGTGAAACAAAGTGGCATAGATGTGACATTTTCAGGTCACCACAATTTGATGCTAGGTCGAAAAGGCCTAACTTTATTTTGCCAATCACCAATTGGTCCAATTGGGCCGCTTTGAATACACAAAATCCAAGAATTATCTCACCCACACCACCAGAAATGATTGATGGGATAAAATGGATAGTGAGGTAAATGATGATGATGATGAATGCAGCAACGCTAACAATGGTGTAAATGACAGTGGTTTGTAAATGATCTATTGTGAAGATGTCACTGATAAACATGACTTTGATTTTGATGTTTTTGGTGATGAAGAAGAAATTAATGCCGACGATATCGCTGCTGTAGGTGTTGGTTTTGATGATGTTGATAAATTCAACCCTGACAATGTCATTGTTAACAATAACATTGCTGTTAATCTTAATTATGTTGATGATGCTGTTGATGATGTTCTCGATGATGTTTTTGATGATGTTGATAAATTCAACCCTGACAATGTCATTGTTAACAATAACGTTGCTGTTAATCTTGATTATGCTGATGATGCTGTTGATGATGTTCTCGATGATGTTCTCGATGATGTTTTTGATGATGTTGATAAATTCAACCCTGACAATGTCATTGTTAACAATAACGTTGCTGTTAATCTTGATTATGTCGATGATGCTGTTGATGATGTTGTTGTTGATGTTGTTGATGATGATGTTGTTGATGATGTTGGAGTTGAAATCCCCGCTGATGATATCAATGACAATATTCAAATTAGAGAAAATGACATTGCCCATTATCGCTGACAACATTAGTATTGTCAGTTTTTCTGAAGACGAAGAAGAAGATGTCACAGAAGAAGTGAACAATTTTAATGATGGATGCTGATCAAGTTTGTAATTGTGTCAGTCTAAAATGTAAGATATTTGAATTAAAGTATGGTACAGGGTACATAGGGTATGACTTGACCCAAAATCGCCAAATACGGCTCCTTTCCCGATCAATCGAGACTAGCACACCACCACCACCTTATATCGAGGTAAAAATACGACCACCACATCCACACCAATCTCTAAAATTCCAGAGGTCATTTCAGGATCGCTGGAGCACTCTCCGGAAAAGAACATCGCTGCTCTTCACAAGGATTACGCTGGAGGAATACGAGCATCAACTACACTTCACAGAGGCCCAGCTGACCAACGCCAGACGCTTAGCCCAAGAAAAGCTTGCTCAAGACTTCCAGGGTCAAGATCATCCCACCGCTCAACAACTCTTGAGCTTTTTTACAAGGAACGCACTTGGTCCAGTTCCAGCACTTATCATTGCTATGGGCATAAACAAATCGCATCAATATAGGATGTACTGGTCAATGTCAGACATTTTGCAAATTTCACTTGTCACCAATGGCGGAAGCAGCACTTCGACAGAATGGTCTGGATTGGTGTAAGAAGGATGATCTCAGGCCCAGTCACTCTTTTTTGTTGACTTTTCAATTGTCTAGCCCATTGGCGGAGACAGATATTTTAGCCTGTTCTTTGCATGATGTGTTCCCTTCAATAGAGGGCCTTTCTAAGAAAGAGGATGCAGACAACTCTGCTATTTTCCTATGTGATTTTTCCGTGCTCATCTCTTCTCTTAGGCTAGGGACTGAGATTCGCTTAAATTGTTATGCGTCATCGACGCTTTGTCAAGTCATTTGGCTGGACAACTCTCCATCAAAGAACCAGCGAGTCACTATTAGCAGCCTGCGGAAAAGTGTTCTGAATGAATGGCATTTGAGAGAGAGGAACTCTACATCTGATTTCCCTTCGACTTTTGATTCTAGTCCTTCTCAACAAACCCCACCCTCCGACTTCTCAAAATCATTTGCTCACTGCACCTTGACGGCAAATTACCGTAAGCTTAGATGCCTTTCAGGTTCCACTTCTCCCCCGAAAGATGAAGACGACTATGTAGCCTGGATCGACCACGACGAAGGTCAGATGAACGAGTGGCAGGACTTGGACGATGCAGTGAGGAGAAAGCGTATCCGTGAGGCTCTGCGGTCACCTGCCCTCAACATCGTCAACGATCTTCGATGTGACGATCCAACTGCCACTTCCCTAGACTACCTCAAGGCCCTAGACAGCAAGTAAATGATCCTGCCCAAGGAAGAATTAGTATGAGGAATGCAAGAGAAGACTCAACACCTAATGTGTTTCTAACTTGGAAGGTAATTAACTCTCTTTACATACGTACATGCAGAAATGAAAGTTCAAGATATGCATCAGTAAAAACTGTCGCATTGTATCTCATTTCCCAACTCTTTATGATACGAGCCTCAGGATGAAATTTTTTTTTCACGAGGCTGAAACTGTGGAAGAGGTCAGTGACGAAGAGGGGGATACTGAAGTAACAAAAGAAGAAAAAACTGAAGCAGATACATGTACATCTGGCCTGAGGCAGAAGAAAGAACCGTTTTAAGTAAGGAGATCAGAGAAGTAAAGCTGGGAATGGAGAGTCACAAGACACGATAGGAAGTTAGACTTATTGTTCTTAACATGGAAATTTGCTTTGGTTATATTCAGGTGACCATGTACAGCCGACTGAACAAAATAATATATGAATTTCTCATTTTGGCTCATACAGCACCCAAGAAGGTCTCAGAGAAAATGGTGAATGGAGCAGGTGAGCTTGCAGAAGATTTCTACTGAAATAGTAACTGAGAAATTTGTTTTTTTCCAAAAATAAAATATGGAAGCATTTGAATTGATTCTCTTCTTTTCAATATTACAGAACCAGCAGAGGTTGCAACCCCAAAACCAAAAGGCAATTATAATAAATATTTCAGTCTGTATCGATCCACTCAAGTAACGTGGTGGTTAACAGTATATGTTTGTGTGCATGTACATGTAGATAGCCAGCGAGCAATACTATGTCATCTGATTCATGCCAGTTTGTTTTTTATTAAATAGAGTAATTAAATAACAATCAATGACTTTCTAATTTCTGCAATGCAAAGAAAAAATGGCAGACGCTGGATTATTATTGTAGTTTAAATGCCTTTAAGGACTTAAGTTTGTCATTTTACTGTGCCTTAGTTGAAATTGGGCTATAGGAGAAATTGTAATCAACTAGAAAACTAAATCTGCTTGGTGTTGCATGTATATTGCAGATATCAACAAATGTTACTTCCAAATCAGTAAGAAATATCTTACATATTTGAAAGTAAATAATGATCGTAGGCAGCCAGCAAAATGATTGAGCTACCGGTAGATGTCCTGTAATATCACGAAAAAACACGAAAAAACAGGAAAAACTATATAAAAATCGCTGCCCAACGCCGGTTAAAAACAAACTCCGTTATTCTTGCTGTTCTCAGCATTCATGATTTTAAAACTTCGGACAGGTCAGTTAAACAAAATTTACTATAAAATACAACCTCCCAAATCCACCTATTCATAATGATTCACGCAATTATTAATGGTGTATCCTAACTTTAAATGAACATAGTAAAAGTTAGTCCAAACAACAAAATGGTGTGTTTACGGTAACCCAACAGACCTGGCCAAACTGTTAATTGATAGTTGATAATTGTGCATGCACAAATAACAAAATAAAACAATTCCATATAGTGAATACCGTAAACACACTTGTTTGTATTTGGCATTATTCTTTAACCCTAACCCTCCCAAAATCAATATAATTTCGCACACACCCTAAGGAATTAGAGTAAAAATACGTTTTGATTCTAAGTTTAGGGTTGACGCAAAAGTGTTAACGTAGAGTTTCCCAACCTCACTTGAAAACAGTAGTTGTACATGGAGGTTGAGATTTTTATAGATATACATATACATGTACATGTACATGTATATATTTTTTTAATTTTTAGAGGGGCACTTTTTGTGCACATTATATGTAGGTATCTTACATGTAGTCAAGGTGTGTTTATCCTTTTTTTTTAAAGAATTGTTTTTACTGTCGATGCCGTTTTAAAATAGCGTAGGTTGGGTAGCCGGAAGCAACACTGTTTGTGGCCTAATGACATTGAATTCGGGCGATTCACAATGCAGTGCGCCACCAAGCGTTTGACTCAAAACAGCCACTTTTAAACTTTACGGTCGACTTCTTCCGTATATCATACTGTAGTGAAATATCTATTCTTCATTGTTCACGGCGAGGTACAACACAAACATAAATGTATTCGGAAGCGTCGTTGATTAAAACATTGTTATTTGCAGAAAAAAATTGGAACTTTAATCATGCGCGTCCAAAAAGATGTAAAAACTGATGAGTTCATGCAAAATGAATACCGTTTTTTCAAACTGATGCCGACTTTTTCCCATGATGCACTGCGGGTATAGCAGGATTTGCGCCTCCAATGGCAGCTTCTAGGTATTGTGAATCGCTCGAATTGTTCACTGGGGTAAAGTGTATGGTACACTGTCTCCGTCAGTTAGAGACTAGTCCCCAACCGACACCCTGAAGTGAGGCCAGTCCGGGGAGCCAGTGCATAAGTACACGTTCCCCTTCAGCCAAATAGAAATTGAAATCAAACCCGTTGTTCAACCCCGACCCCAATCTTTGTGCAGCTATTACAAGTAGTTAAAAACAACAGCTTACCGGTACATACAGGTATGCGAGACCTACAGAATCTAACTATTGGAACATTAATTTACTTCAATTAGGAATTCAAGGAACCGTATTTTCCTTAGTTTTATGTAAACCAAAACAAACGTTTAAACATTGTATAGGAAACATTCTTGAGTACAATGGTTGATAATGTGTGCATGTCATCCTGGATGCCATCGTGTTTACTGCATGATGACCTGCAATTTTCTGCTGGGTCAACTAGTGGATGCTATCGTGAAAGTCATTGTGTTTACTGATGACCTGCAATTGTCTGCTGGGTCAACTAGTGGATGCTATCGTGAAAGTCATCGTGTTTACTGATGACCTGCAATTTTCTGCGGGGTCAACTAGTGTATGCCATCGTGGAGGTCATCGTGTTTACTGATGACCTGCATTTTTTTGCTGGGTCAACTACAATGTAGTGTTACATGTCAAAGTGTCCATTTGCTGCTGATTGTAAAGACAATATCTTTTAAAAAGACAATATCTTCCTCCAAATCCGAGTGACGTTGCCAAGAACTCAACATGCTTGGTGACAAGGTTCATCACATTAATAATACATGTGAATGGTTTGCACAAAACAAACTTGTGTTCCATTAGCGAGTAGTTTGTCTTATGTCAAAATACAAACTATAAAAATGCAGTTTAATGTACTGCATCATATTCCATGATTTGCATACAAATGCATAACTCACAAATCTTCATTGACAGCTTGCTGTAAGGACCGTGTAATGACACAAACAAAGTAACAAGTCTCTATTGGCTCCTGGTTGTTACTGAATGTCACAAATTGCCACTGGATGACCCCAAATGTAAATATATGTACATATCACTGTGCCAACTTATCACAGGTTTCCATGGATAGCCACCATTGTGGAGAACTATCACTAATTGCTAATTAGCACCAAGTTAACAGCAATCACTTGTGCCCGCATTCCTTGATTTTTTTTGGGAAAGATCAGACTGCAGAAAATACGGTTCCTTGAAAATATATGAAGTTTTGGGTTTCCTTAGAAAAATTCCATATCTAACTACCACATGAACTTTAACCAGTTCGCGCCGGAGGACGTATACACGCAAAGTGTTCCCCAGATTAAAAACGGATGACGCATAAACACGTCACGAGCAAGGCTGGAAATGTCTGTCAGCAGCGAGCAAGGTCGGAAATGCGTGGGTGTGCTTCCTGGTACCATCAGGTTGAACCCGCCTCGGATAAAGTTTCGTTTAAAAATCATGCTGTGCCTCGGCTAGGTGATGTTAAAATAATCCCGGCGTGATCTAGTTAAACAGCATGTACAGGTACATTATGATGTATACTCCTGCGGATGAAGTAATTAAACTAGGTTGTTTACCCCATCGGACTTCTAAATAATTTTTGTGTCCAAGGTATGGCTTAACTTAATCTCGGATGATTGAAAAAAGGATCAGGAAGTGTACTGTTACATTGTGGTGGCTGGATACAAACTCGTTCCTAACCTTGTCATTCTACCAATGTATGTAAACTGCAGAATGTGTAATATCAACTGAAAGGGAGTTTTAGCAGTTTTCATCTGTATCTACCAAGACTGGTACTCCTGGGGAATACACAGCACAATGCTGCCATTTCAGTGCTAATAACAACCATCTCTGCTTTCACAGGTACCCAATTACTCATGGGTGGAAGGAAGCAATAAGTGACAAAGTGCCTTGCCCAAGGGCACACGCACAGGCCGGACTCTAACCTACAACCTGCAGCTTTACTTACAGACAGCGAATTCAATGCTCCAGACCACAGCACTCCACAAAGCAAGAAGTATTCAGTAGTATTCACTACTAAACACTGACAGTGTTACTGTAACGTACAAAATACTTGAGCAAACTGAAGTACGCAGTACTCGTACTACACTGGCAATTTAGTATTCTTTAGCACAATGAACTGAACTCCAAATTAATGATGTTAGGGTGGAAAAAAAACCTCCCTTTCAGTTTTATTTGAAAGTTAAACTAACTTCCGGGGGTGATCCATGGAGCATTGTACCGTTATTTCCCTCAGGCAAAGCTGTGGGAAATTAGAATACTCCATGGTTCAGCGCAGCAAGGAAGGCTAATTTCTCTAAGTTACAGCAGTCACCGGTAGTGTTTAGCACACTATGTTTATTATTTTTAAATAAACAATGGACGTTTGTGGTACGTTATAATAATACTGCTCAATGCATTTTTTTTTCAATTTGTAACCTATATTGAAGACTTTACCAAAACAGATTTGCAAGCCATACTGACATAGAATACTGCAGCAATTGCAGTAGTTTCACTTTGAAAAAATGTTTTAATTTTGTTTAAGTAAACTTCTATTTTTTCTAAAATCAGAAAAAGATAAAAGCGTTCAGTGAGGTAATAACTACTTCACGAACTTGACTGTTTGCAGCCAACCAACAAAAATAATGTGTACACTAGGCACAAAAATACAAAATAGCAGGTTTACTTTAAAAAATGTAAATTGATGAATACATTAGAAGACAAGCATCTATTCAGAATCATACGCAGAGCAACTTTAAAGTTGGTATACAACATTTGCAAACAACAAACGAACTCGTCAATTATGAAATACATCCGTTAATGAGTGCAAGCCAACTAGTCTGGTTACCTAATGTCTATAAATAAACCCTCTAACCAATTATACAAAAAGCAAATGTAGGATACACCATTGGTAATTGTTTGAATTATCACGAATGGGTGGATGTGGGGGATTGTATTTATAGTAAATATCGTTTCACTAACCTGTCCGAAGTTTTACAACCTTGGATGCCGAAAAAAAGCACGAAAAACAGCGTTTGTTTTCAACCAGTGTCGAGCACTTATTCTTATGTTATTTGTTTTTTTCGCGATTGCCATCCGGCAATATCCGGCACAACTTCTCAAACTGTGTGTGTGTACATGTATTTGGATTTGTAATTTGTACAAAGAATGACTCTTAAGCCGCGTTCGCATTGGACTTTTTTGGTAAAACCTACGGAGACTGTTGTCAACTCTAACCAAATTAAATCCAATGCGGACAGAGGGTAACATTGTCAAATTGTCCATTTTACCCTCCGCAACAGTAAGATCTACAGGCCCAAGCTTCTAGCAGAGGATTTAACACCGTTAACTTTGGCATTCATGTACGGTAACTTTTGACAATATTAAGTCCAATGCGAACGCGGCTTAAGTGTAAAAGTATTTGTGTAATTTATACACCTAGAATGATAAAGCAACTTCAGAAGGCAATGTAAAGAAAAGCCTACTATGATGGAAGCCTACTATGATGGAAGCCTACTATGATGGAAGCCTACTACTTTCAGCCGAAAAGATTTTTCGTTGATAAAGGAAGACGGTCCGAGAAAGCTACTGAACCGCCTCATGACCGCGATTTTCACGAATGAAGAAATGGCGACACACTCGTTGCATGGAAACAAATGCAACTTGCACAAAGACAGCGACCCGAAGCCTGCCCTTTCTGCAGAGAAGATTCTTGTTGTGAAAGGTAAGTGTTAATCATAAGCTGTGTTTTTGTACTTCTGAATTAACTTGTGGATTCATATTTTTTAAGTCAACCAGCCTATAGCTGTACATAGGTTGTACCTGTGCAATACACTTGTGTGCCAGGTATGAAGTTGATAAGTTATACACATGTATACCAACATTTCTTGATGGAAGAAAAATGTCTACAAGCTCCATGAAGAGAAGTCTGAAAAAAGGGAAAAACTCCAAAATCTTGTATAAAACAAACTGTTTCCTTGAAAGAGCCAAAGGTTTTGCAGAACATTTATTAGATGTTGCGACATGCGAATGAAGGCATTTTTAACAAAATGAATACATGTGTGTACATGTACTAAATTGTCTGAGAATGGGCCACGCATTAGATGAGTTAGAGTACATGTACATGCAAGTCAATGTATCACCTTGTTGTGTTTGTACAAATATGATTTTTTTTTCTACTTCTATTTGTGTTTAGGATACATAAAGAAGATTTATCTCAAGAGTACTCAAGGAGCGACTTTAACCGACATGCGGGGCGAAAAGCTCAGCAACTCCAAGTTCAAAAAGCACTTGAAAGGTTGGATCTACAGTAAACAAAAAAAAAAAGGTAATTGTCCCCGCCCGTATCATTTTTGTAATATTTTGGCATTTTTTGGTCGGTCAAGCTCTTCAAGAAAAAACTGGCAACGAATTGAAATATATCCTAAAAGGTAGAAGGCCATATATAGTTCCCTTAGTATCTGATTTGCATAGGAAACCCAAGAGATACTTCAAATTACCAATTAAGCAAGGCAGATGTACCCCACCAAGTCCAAGTAAAATGTATATGATGGAGGCCTTCCACAATGCGACATCTGTACCTTAATTTGTATGGCTTAAATTAAAGCTGTGTACTATGATTCCAGCCATTTTGGGCGGTGTGGAGGCTGTCTACGGTGCTGCAAGAAAAGACTGTGCCAACGTCCAACGAAAGCAGATTAAAACTTGGTTGATTCAACAACCCACTTACACATTACACAAACTGGTCTGTAGACATTTCCAACGGAATACAGTCTTACCTGTAGAAGGCGGTATCGACCAACAGCGGTAGGCGGATCTGGTGGACGTAAGCCAACTCAGTCGGGTTAATGTATCCATTAGTAATATCCAAAAACTGTTTGTTAACCTTAACAGTCCTTAATCCTTAACCTGTCGGAGGATTGAGGACTGTTGGGGTTAATGATTATAATAAATACACCAGTGTGCCCGTACTATAAACCCCACCTTGGCTGAAACGGTGGAAAAGGCGATTGTCATGGCAATTGCTAAATTTGCTATTTTTACAGATCCTGCACCCGATTTCACTAAACTCTTCGTAACTTACGAGGCATCGCAGCCCTGCGACGCGTCGTATCTCTACGACGCGTCGCAGCTGCGATGCGTCGTAAAATCCATTTCACGAAACACATCGTACGTGCGACGCGTCGTAGGTGTATTTCTAGCACAAAACAGTGACTGTTGTATGTACCTATTTAACGCACAGTAAATAGCCGTCTGGTATTCAGCAAAGAGTCGTCGAATCTCTTCTCGGAAAGCTTCGAAAATGTAAATCAAAATGGCTGACGTCTCGTGCATTTTTTAAGAAAAATAAGCTTGCTGTGGACCTCGAGCAAATTTGAAATTTCAAGTGCACTATTCAAGGTTGATTCATATAACTACGATGAATGTTTCATTTACAACTTTCAATACATTGTCCGAGTATTCTAGTCTCGTTTATTTCATTTCTGTGGCGTAAAACTGACTATTGAAAGACGCACCTTATTTTACGACGACCCAAATACACTTCGTAACTTACGACGTGTTACTTGCCGTTGTCAAGGTATTTGCGACGCACTGAACGCATCGTAACTTTAGTGAAATGGGACGCGTTACTCTTCGTATCTCGAGTTGCGACGCGTCGCAAAGTTTAGTGAAATCGGGTGCTGGTCCATGAAAGATCAAAACCAGACTTACCTGCCTTAAAGGAAGGACCAGTACACAGGGGTAGGGGGTTGGGAGAGTCATGGTACCAAACATGAAGAGAGTCTTAGGGTGAGAAGGCTGCTTCATTACAACAGGAACTGGAAGCCTGGAACTAGAAGCCTGGAACTGGAAGCCTGGAACTGGAAGCCTAGAACTGGAAGCCTGGAACTGGAAGCCTGGAACTGGAAGCCTGGAACTGGAAGCCTGGAACTGTAGAAATACAACAAAAAGAGACAAAATATGGCATGTACACTTTTAACCAGTTCGCGCCGGATGACGTATATATAAACACAAAGTTTTCCCCAGATTCGAAACATACCACGCATAACACGCCACGAGCAAGGCCGGAAATATCTGTCAGCAGCGAGCAAGGCCGGAAATGTGTGGGCGAGCTTTCCGGTACTATCGGCCTGAACCCGCCTTGGATCGAGTTTCGATAAAAAATAATCCCGCGCGTCCGCTCGGTGATGTTAAAATAATCACGGCGCGAACTGGTTAAAATATAAACTGATGAGGTTGCCGAAAACAGTAAAAAAACACAAAGTCAAAGGACAAACAGGTAAATTACGCAGAAATAGACCATCATGAAAAAACTTGTTCATAGTTAAGGTTGGGCTTGTCCAAATTACTGCCTCAAAATGGTGTTAGGAAGCACACCCACGCATTTCCGGCCTTGCTCGCTACTGACAGACACTTCCGGCCTTGCTCGTGTCAAGTTTATGCATCATCTGTTTTGAATCTGGGGAAAACTTTGCGTGTATATACGTACTCTGGCACGAACTGGTTAAAGAGAGACGATTACACATCAAACTATAGATCAATTTCCTCAATTATTCCCGTGAAACTATAAATGGAGCTGTGGAAACCTTTGTTAGCAAAGCAATATGAGGATCAACACTAAATGTGGCCTAACAAGTGAACCTTGGTCAACAACATCAATTGTGTCTTTGCATGCACCTTATATGCTATTTAATTCATACACAAACGCTTCTTTTCACCAGAATAATGTTGCTACAATAAACAATTCCAAAATGCAAAGAACGGTAAAAGAAGGAGTCAGTCAATTTCAATAAGTTTCTTTGATCAACTAAAACAAATGATAGTTAAATTGGAAATGACTTACCCTGCTTTGCCATTTCACTGTTAAAATCTCTTGACGTCTGCTCAGCAACATGGCCAATCAGCAGATAATCCTGACATTAAAATACACAAAGAATACATTGTTAAACCATTAATAAATAACGCAATAACTCTGTGATCTTAGTTCTAATCATATTCGTATTAACAGGTGTACCGGAATCTGGCACTACGAGTACACTCGTAGAAAATGAAAGGTTTTTGTATTGTAAATTGAATACACTGGCATCACTGAAAACGCAACAAATACGCTGCTGGCAGTGGTGAGGACATACCTGTTTATGTTCACATTATTTGTTTTCATTTTTTTTTTATGAAGTATCTATTAAGTAAGCGCATGCGTACAATGCTTGGCAAATTGTTAAATTATGCCTGGCAGTCAACGAGTTAAGATCCAAATATCAGGCCCTCTTAATTCATTTGATTTATATTTTGTATCGTCTATTTAACTTATAATATACGAGTGCCCGCTTTCAGTGACAACTACAAAACTTTTCAATAACTTGGCTTCTCATATAACCAAAGTCAACTAATGAATTACCTCATAGGTCAAAGGAGACTCAATAAATTGCTCGCTCCTTGGATACTTAATGAGATGCGAGTCTCCGACAGATCCATAGCAACAAGGAGAGCAGACAAACGATGCTCGGCTCTGCAGACATTTACCAAGCACCAGGTCTGTTGCCACACCGCAAGCATGAAGAGAGACCTGAATAATTAACAAATATCAAGAATTTTAAGATTTGTAGGTGTCTACAGAAACTTCGCAGAAAAAAACTGACCAATATTCCTTTACAATCAGACCAAAACAATTACACTTCACGTACAAATACCTACCCCAATGTCAAACATTCCAGTAAAGTAATTCAAATTACACTGGCAGAAGGAAACGTTCAGTCTGATACCCTGTATTCTTGCCTCTGCACGTTTCATTGATTCCTCATTGCTTTCCACCATGATGATGTGACAGTCTGGTAGACAATGAGCAAGAACTATGCCCACATGGCCCTGAATATTACATCAATATTACAAAAAATACATCATTTTAATTCAGGTTCTTCATTGATAAATTTGAATTCACCCTGACCTATACCCAGCACGATATGTGGCAGAGGGGTACCCCCTATTATCAGTATACTTTATACGCACTCAACACTATTGTAACCTAACCCATCCCCCCCTTGAAACCTAAAAAGAATTCCTGAGATTCCAGGAACACAATGGTCAACACAAAAGAGGGGGGGGGGGAGTTTCTCTGCCACATATCGTGCTTCATATACCTTGACCATGCTGAAATGATTCAGCTAATAACTATTATTTTTAACACTAATTGTTCAACCTACTGATTTTCACATTTCAACAACACTTAGCTGTGCATCAAAGACAATATTTTGGTTTTAGCTGGCACTCTGTGAATATCAATAAAGACAATTTTGTCTAAAATGTGGATAAAATCATCAGAAAAAATTATTGTTCCCAATTGTTTTCAGCTAGGAAGTCACAAAAAGATGAATATTCAAGATTTCAAGACCACTGCTGTGTTTAAAAAAATGTATGCACATTAACCCTAACCCTCCCAAATCCTTCTAAATCCTCTTGTACAAAATGAAGGATTTAGAAGGATTGAGGTTATTAGGACATTGCAGTGGAGGAGGATCCAGAAGGATTGAGGGCAGATGGGGTTTTGCTATGGGAGGGATTGAGAAGGATTGAGAAGGATTGAGGTTATCGGGCTGTTTTTGACACAAGAGGAAAGAGAAGGATTGAGGTTGTATGCAGTTTGCCCAAAATAGGATCCAGAAGGATCTAGGTTATGGGGGAGGGGGCTTGCATTTGTGTACATTGTAATGGCATGGGGAATGCATGCTTCTGACTTGGTTATTTTTAGGGCTTGCATTTGTGTGCATGGCAAATGTGTGTACTGGAAGGTAAGTGTATACTGCAAGGTCAGTGCTGAAAGGGTCCCTGGACAATGTATGTTTATGTATCATCAATAGGAAACACATGTGCATACAATGGAATTTCTGTGGCCCTTGTCCTGGTATGAAAAGGTCATTGTACTGGGCACTTCCATTTGTTTGAGGGTAATTTGTTGGATAAGTAATCAGTTTACACAGACCCCCCAAAACATCCCCCAGCTGAGCAGGCAGGAGGATCTAGAAGGATTCAGGGCAATAGCCATACTAGCAGAATTGAGAAGGATTTAGAAGGATCCAGGTTCCTTGAGCTTTTAACTCTTTACTACAGAAGGATATAGGAGGATTGAGGTTTTGTCTTAGCCAAACGAGCCGGGAGGGTTAGGGTTAATAGAAGTTATCAGCATTAAAGTTATAGATCTATTGGTACAAGTAGTGTGAACAGGTTTAAATGCGTTTTAGCATTGAAACTTATTAATGTGACAAACAAATATCCACTCAAGGAAAAAAAAATTTTTTTTCATTTTTAAGGAAATAGGACCGGCAATGTAAAAATGGAACATGTTCTAGATTTTGAGCAATTTAGACATAAAAGTCGATCTTTAATTATCTTGTTACGGCCGAGTGATTTGGGCGAGTTCCAAAACTGTGTTTGTGCATTTTATGCTAATGGTTACACATGAGAGAATCGTAGAGATGAGTTTGACCACTCCTGTCCTGAACACAACCCTTGCCTTTAAAAAAACCACCAAAATGATGCCAAAAACACTTGTATCCATGATGCCAGGTGCGACATTACTGTCGATCCATGAGGCGACGAATTACAGCTGTTCTTGACACGAATGGAGGTCATGTTAATTATTGAACTGTAAATGCCACTTTTGTGAGCGGTGGTGCTAACTTGTTTTGTTTTTGTTGTTAAAAATGAATTACACATTAGATTACTGGGCTAAAATGTCAAGGACATACATGTATGTGGGATTCAAACACATACATTTGATTTCACAAAATTTGGGCAAAACTATAAAAAAAATCATTGGTGCGTTTCTTTATTCCTTGAGTGTACATGTACAGACAGACAGACAAGCAAACCAACTGACCCCACCACTGCAGAAGTCCACTATGACATCTCCTGTCTTGGCAATCATCTTGACAGATGCTACAATGCTTTCTATCTGCTGCCTCTTGTGTCTTGCTCTCTCTTCAGAAACATCTAAGACAGACAAGACGTACAAGGTAGAAATTCACAAACAACCATGAGAAATGATGAACAGTCTACATACTCAGTGCTGTGATTGTGTCACAAAATCCACAACCTATTCAGACGACACTCGAATCCACAACCTTTTCCAGCGGGACTCGAATCCACAACCTAGTCAGAGGAGACTCAGACGAATCTCAAATCCACAACCTATTCAGGCAGGACTTAAATCCACCACCACCACCTGATTGCTAATGCAGACGTCTTTCTCCTTAAAACTTTAATTTTCCAGTGCATACCGGTTCTAAACTGTCCTCTCATTTTATGGCAGCTTATCATAACTTGTTTGAATGTTATAACAGGTGTCAGGAAAATTATGAAGAGTATAAAGAAAACGGAAAACGCAAGCTGAAAATATAAGGAACTGGCTGCTTACCTTTTGAAGGATTGATATTTTCTGTAAAGGCATCCCATGGAAGCTGTATGTTCTCTACAGGTAAGTCATGCACAGTGATCTCTGTGCCGCAATCATTCAACTTACTGATGATTTCTGCAACACGATCCCGGACACTCGGCAGTTGACTACAGGGTAATTAAGAAAAGAAGTAAAAAGTACGTCACCTCTTTTAGTGCAAACCTTACATTAACATCAGGCAATTATTGTTGAGAAGCAAATATGCATCAAAGCCAGGGACTATTTTGAGTGCATGTCTGTTCTACTGTTTCATCAACATACATTCCAAATGGTTTTAAAAGATTGGGAATGTATTCATTTTGATGCAAAAACTGTTAAAATTAAATGGATAATCTTTAAAAGACTTCATTTTTACCAAAAATTAAGTAAATACAAAGAATGAGGTTTACTTTCCACTCAAAAGTTACTGTACCAACCTGATTTGAAGTGTTTTCATTTTGTCTTCAGTTGTCTCGGCTGTACTTTCATTAGATTTTACCTCATCCTTGGACTCAGTTTTGACGTCTGCTGAAAAGCCATTCTGTATGTACTGTTCAAAAATCACGATTTCCTTCAACCCACAGCGCTCAGCGCAGTCCCTCAGATTAGGCACACTCCACATCCTATGGTACCACCAACACACCAATGGAATATCCCCAAAGAGGAGATGACCCTTGCCCTTTTCTATGCAGTTCTGATGGAAGAAGTGCACATTGCAGAAGAGTGCAAAATCACACAGGGTGACGTAGGGACTTTGTGCAAAGAGGTGCTGAGGATGTGCAACAGATCCCTTTATAGTGTTAGATTTCGTCTCACAAGGAGTCATGGATCTTTTGGAGACTGCAGATTTGTCATTTCTAGTTGTTTTAGTTTTGCTGAGAGAAACCTGCTTCCTTGCATCTTGTGAGTTGACCAACTCATTCTCTTGAAGAGTAACACAATCGGACTGCTTACCTTCTTTAGCAAGATAACCGTTGGAACTTTCATAGTTCTTCAAAGTCCTTGAGTTCAGTTGTTCCTTGTGCAAACACTTGGCGATCCTGATTTGATGTTTGTCAAGCAGATGCATGGTGCTCGTGTGGAACACCAACTCAGACTCCAGGATCTTTCCTTGTTCCACTTTCTCATTCTGCTGATAATTTCTACATTGTTTCACTTTTCTTAGGAGCTTACTGGAGATGACCACAGGGCTTGCCAGTTGCTTCTCAAACTCTTTGATTGCCATGGGGAGAGAACCTTTCACTGTAAGGTCTTGGTAGATGTCAACCTCACAGAGTTTGGTCCAGGGACTGACCTCTGAGCATTTCTTCAAACATGCTTGATTAAAACCCTGCAAATAAAATCATATTTTTTCATTCAAATAAGTTTCATATTATTTCGATAAGATTGTAAATTAACACTAACTACCCCAAGCCCATCAAAGTCCAAGTGCAGGTTTCACTAGGTTTTGGCAGATTTGGTTCCAAACATTAGCAACTTGTAGTTGGACTTCGTTTGACTCAGTACAAAAGGCCCAGGGAGACCATGTTGAATTATGTGAGGTTCGAGGCAGAAAGGCATTTAGGTTCATAATTAATTTCAGTAACAATAATTACTGAACCTGTGTTTAGCTTTTGAAGTTTGTTAGGTTTCGTATGCTTTCTATTGCAATAGCCTGGGTTAGGATTACACTTAAATTTTCCCTTCTGTTGTCGAGTTTCATACAAAAATATATATACATGTATTATTTCTTTAATAGCTTTTGTTTGTTTTAGCAATAAGAAGTTATTCACTTTTGAATGAGACACTGACTAAACAAATTGGTCTATGTTTGTTGCTGAATTATTTATTTATATCTTACAGTTTTTGAATTATTGGCTGCTAGACGCCCAAGCGATACTATATGTGACCTGTCATCACAAAATGAACGTAAAGTCGCACGGAGTGATTTCCCAGTACGGCTAGTCAAAGTCAAAATTTGAAGGGGTGGTCGATTTTTAAATTATATGGTTTTTTTTAAGACTAAATCCCCAACAATCAATTCCCAATTTTTCAGGACGATCAGATAAAAACAAAGTTAGTTTTTGCATCAATTTTGACTATGCCTTTCTATGCCTTTCACACAATTTCTCGCAAGAAATGCCCGTTTTCTCATAATCTCTGTATTAAGACTCCAGACTAAAAATAAAAATAAAAAAAAATTATTGAGTATCAAACCTCCAAGTGTTATATACCATTGGAAAGCTCTGTTTCGACAGAATTTAGAAATACACATATCTCAATTTTTGATTTTGCCGACTTTACGCTCATTTTGTGATGACAGGTCACATATTCTCATTGTAACTTTGCCTGGATTTAAATAAATTAGCGATACATGTACGACTCTTCCCTGTAAAACTTACCAAAAGAGCTTCAAGTTTCTTTTCTGGATGTCTTTCATGAGCCTTCTTGACAATCCTCCTCAAGACAGCACACAGTCCAGAATAACAGGTTAGGCCTCCTAATCCAACAATAGCGGGAAGTTGGCATTGTTGTGCAAGCCAATCAATATCCTTCAAATTCTTCAAAATGCAATCAAAATCTTGAGGTAGCCACTCTAAAAACACCGCAGAACTTGTGAAGGCTTTTGGTTGATCAAATCTTAGGGATGGCTCACAGTCTTGAGCTGCAGATCTAGAAGGCTTGTCAACAACAATGGTTTGTCCAACAGAAGGCACATCAACAGTGTCACTGTCAGCTTGTCTATCTGCAAAGTGCCCCAGAGTCTTACTTTGGGATGGGTCTAAATCGTGAGATTTACCTGCAGTAGTCCTAGGATCAGACGAGACCTTGTGGAAGTCAGTGAGCTCTTCTCTGTGGTTCAAATTTCCCTCAGCAGCTGTCTGAACTAAAATGACATCAAATGTGTCACAGCCACAGTACTGACACAAGAACAAAACAGTCCGAGTATGGCTTGTTGGATACTGCCCCTCTACTGGAAGGTATAATTTCTCCTTCAGTGTAACATCACTATCACTCAGATGACGATACATTGCGTTTACAGTTTGTAAAGTCTTTTTATGTATATTTTATTTGATATTGAATATCAGTAACAGTAGTTGAATCTGACAGTGACAAAATGAAACATGTGCTCAGATGTTGATTATTTGACATCCACTGTTGCCTTGGCGCTGGCGATGGTGCCACCCCCAAATCTAACCTAAAGTTTTAGAAAGAAAAATGGAACTTATAAGTTATTACAGGGATGAGATTGTCAGTCTGATTTCAGACAAAAGTCTGAAATTTTTTATGTCTGTAGGCTGTAGTTACCACTCCAGACTTAAAAATAAAGTTTCACATCTAGATCTGCGGCCATATCTTGATAGGCCCAGCGTGTGGTTGCTCCCCTTTGCCCACATATAGGCCTACAAAGGGCACTCTATTATATGCTTAACTTAACTGAAAAGTGAAACAACCTTTTATAGGTTTGGTTTGCCATATATTGGCACATTTGAATTAAGACTAAAGTCGATGTGTTTAACGCGCGATGCCATTTTGTAATTGTTATTTTGTAAAATTAATAATAATATTCTCAAACATGACTATAGTCTAGATGTCGCGTTATTTAGAAAAAAAATTATATATGAAATATACGTACATTTGCCGTCCCTCTATCGCCCCTCTAGGTAAGATACATTTGTTTTAAGACAACAATTAAGGCTTTCCCTGTTGTACAGCCAGGTGATCAGGTGGTGATGATGAAGTACTATTATAAATTGCGCAGTCTTGAACAAATAATTGTTCGTAATCGTACGTACGTGAGCGTGCGTCGACGCGTCGCAACGTGCGTAAAGCACCAACACCAATGGTTACTGGGTGTGGGCACACTACCTCTAGATGTGGGCACACTACCTCTAGACAAACACAGCCTTGAAAACACATGCAAATCGACGGCTTTAAAAACCGAAATGTCATTATTAAAACGTTATACGATTCTAGCATTTACTACGACTCGATGGGCGCCGCCATGTTCATTTTTAATCGCCGCATGAGGGCGCTGTTACGCGTGGACGTGGATACGCGACGCCGGACGCGTATCGACCGATCAACCTCGTGGTACGGATAAAACTGCACATGTGCGTGGCCGTGGCGCGTTACAAATTTACTGGTTGGCGTTACTTAAAAATACTAAAAGAGTGTTTCAACGATGTGCATGCTTCGAGATGTTTTTACCAAACTACCTACTATAGCATTAGCGTCACTTTTGGCAGTAACGTCAATCGTGCGAACACGTCATGCACGTGGTCCGCTCACCAATTCACTACGCCACGGCCACGTGTTCAAGATCGAGGGGCGCGCGGCAGGGTTGCAGGCCGCCTTGCTCCCATCTTGAGTTGGCGAGACTTCGTGAAGTCTGAAATTAGCAAGTGCTCTATGCATGTTCCACATAAAGTAATAATGTCACTAGCTTGCGACCCTGGCTGTCGTGGGTTGAGGGTTATGGAGAGTTGGGTTGGGGGTTTATTATGGAGACAGTTTGGCGGCAGTACAGGTTCTTGGGGAGAGGTCGTAAAAGTCCCAGCTTTTCCCCTGCTAAGTGTAACAGTTTTATGTTTGTGAGTGTTGTTTTACGTTCTTGTTTTATAGTACCAGCCCAGTTGTTGTTGTTGTTGTTGTCGTATGCGTTCAGCACGCTCTCTCCGCCAGCCATTCCAAGGCAGCTTCCTCACAGTTGTGTAGGAAGCTGCCTTGGAATGGCTGGCGGAGACAGTGACAGTGTGTAATTTGACCTTTGGAGGACAAATACAATGGTCCGGCCCTTTGATTGGATTAGGTCGTGTGCTTTGCTGGCCAGCCCTGCATGCACGCTTGAGACACCCCACTCACACACTCACTCAGATTGCAGGCTGACATATCAGGAGGACCAATGCACCAGCTCTCCACTTTATACACACGTACATCCAGCTCCAATCTTCTTGTTATGGACGTTTTGACTGCATTTGATTTTGGTAAGTACAACTTCTATTAAATCTAAACCCATTTTGTTGTCTTAATCAATGTTTGTGTGTAAAATATATCATTTGTGTAGTCTGTCTGCTTCTGTCATGATGTATTTGTATTTGTTTTATTACAAGGTTGTCTTTTTTTATTTTGATGATTAATGCGGCACTTCCCGAGTTTGACTTGCATGCACTGTGTGGCTAAATCTGCTGCATGGTAGCATGATTAGACCCAAGCATGTATCTGTTTCTGCACTATGAAATGGTATAGAGATCAGTAATTCTAAATTAGAGGGCTCCTTTGGAAAGCAGTTTGTTAACGGAAAAGGACTACCCTCTTTAAAGATTACAATAAATAAATAAATAAATATGGAGGAATAAGAAAAGTGGTGTTTGAATTTGTGTTCATTGCCAAAGACTTGAATAGGATCTGTTCCGTTGCTCCACAGAGTCTATGCTATTGTGGGACATCATTTTCCATACATGCTTTTGTTGTAATGTTCGAAAATTGATGGTTTTTGGAGTTCATATTTAATATTTATTTATAGTCGCGGCCCGCACGCAAGTCGGCCCGCCCGGGCCAGCTCGCACACAGGCCGACAACTTTTGTTTCTGCCAAACTGTACCTCAATTTAATTTTTATTGTCTATTTTGTTTTATTAAATTTGTAGTGTTTCTGGGTTTTGTTTTTCCTGATTTAATACAGATCAGGTCAAGTTTGGAGCCAGTCTTTCAGATGTTGCTGTGCCTGGCCAGTTCCTGTTCTAATGAAGCAGCTTTCTTTCTAGCCCGGACTTTGTTCAGGTTTGCTAAATGTTACTCCGCCCAATCCCCCTGTTTTACTTTCAAGACGGGTAAGTATTGCTTTTCATTTTTATGAACTTAGTAATCTTACAATTTAAAAGTTTTGAATTGTAAGATTTCTAGCTGTAAAGCTGGACATGGTGTTGTTTAGCTTTTCTGTTGAGATGCTGATGCCATTTGTGTCCATCCACGACGAAAAGGCTGTAAAGTAGGCATCTTGACGTTTTGACATATTTAGAGAAATGAAATCTACAAGAAATAAGCTTTAAAATGATGTATTACAAGGAATAGTTGGTATTTATGGTTAGCTACAACAACAAGTAACACCGAGTATATGAAAATTATTTTGTTATTGTTTTTCACATATTTTAATGGTCTTTTTCTCAAAATTAGCTCTGGCATCTTTACGGCCCTTTTGTCGTGAATGATCTTGTATAAAACTATGTACACAGCAGTCAAAGTAAACGAATAATTGGCTGCAAAATTATAAATGAAAAGTGAAAATATAATGAAAAATGAAAAAAAGCCATATGTTTTGTTAATCCTACCTACCTGAATCGATCAAAATCTATTCCTTGTTTTGGAGGAGTTCGGCAGATTCAGGATATCTTCATATTGAACAAGCTATGAGATTTTGATGGATTCAGGATTTTTAGTCTAGCAGTACTGCAGGATTGTGCAGTACTGCAAAATGGATTTTGAGGTGATAAATTTTGAAGACTATGGAGGAACGCTGCAAAATATTTTTATGCCAGCATGGTATCTCGAATCCGTCAGAATCCACCATACTTTTGTTCGGGGATTGTTGATGGATTTAGGATATCGACAGAATATATACTGGTGGATTTTGATGGACTCAGGACAAATTTAATAGATTTTGGTGAATTCAGGACACTTTTTAGTAAAAGCACTAAAGGGCAGGGTTCCACATGTAGTCACGGTGGTACCGTACCGCCCGGCACTGCAAATTTCCGCCCGGCTCTTGGGTTCAAATTGGCTGTGCCGCCCGGCACATTTTAAATTTTTCTCAATCAAATTTTGGGCACAAAAGAAAGAGGAGATACAAAGTCACGTTAATCATGCTCATGTAGTAATTTATTTTATTAACTTAGCTAGACATTCACAGAAACGTGCAAAAATGAACTGGACCCCCGGACGTGAGGCGCGAGAGCTCCGCTCGCAACGCTCACAACGCTTCGCAATCTGATAATTTACCCGGCACTAAAAAGGTCCTAGCTAGAACCCTGCTAAAGGGTTAATCGAACAAACGTATTTCTAGTTGTATATTTTTGTTTTTACACAACTTTTTGCTATTTTTTCTGTATTGTAATTTATTTTTGAACTAGTATTAGATCTTGTTCACAACCCTCAGTGTAAAAAATGTACCTTGAAGAAAATTAATACAAGTTAACAAAATGTACTTGTATAAGAAATAAAAAAACGTTCACAGAGACTAGAGTTGACAAATTTGCAGTAAGCCTACATCATGTACTGTATGTACTGATCACACTTTGTATGTGCACTTTCTTATGCGGCTAGGAAACCGTCTTTATAGTTTGCTCGCGAAGTTAAAAAACTGCATGCCTTGCAATGTAAAATGCGCTCGCGTGTTCCTGGTTTCTACAGAACCGTACTTATTTATTATATCTATAGGACATGACGAAATGTAAAATCCCGGCCTACTAATTCGCTAGTCATGTTGACATTGTTTCATCATGGTTTCATGCGCGAGTTGTCGGCCAGTTTTATTATTTGTCTTTATTACAATACACTGTACAAGTTTTATTGTTACATTACAATTAATTTGGTAAATGAGTGGGAAACTGTATTACAAGAAAGGGGTGTAAAAGGAAATTGGTCTGTAGAATCCATAGGAGGTGTAGCAGTTAATCTTACAAGCCAATTCGGTATTCCAACTGCACATGTGCACAACAATTCTTCTCGCGGGATAAACACGGCAGACAAATGCACACAAGGCTATGGGGGACGTGGTAACTGAATCTGCATTCTCGCATCTGCATCGAAAAGACGATGGGCACTTTGTTCGAACAAAAGTTTGGTCACACAAAACACCTGAAAACACCAAAACATAAAAAAAATTGTTACTTAGTAACTTTAGAACACGATGATCTCTTTAAATTTGCTGGTACCCGCTATGCTTTTGCAAGCAATCGATGAAATGTTTATCCCGAAAGAAAAATCGTCAAATCTTCATATGCGCATGTGCAGTGGGATACCGAACTGGCTTATTCTTGTTTCTTTCCTACCTCCATGCCTACATTAACTTGTTGTTTACTTGGCCTGTTGAAGACCCATGCAAGGCCAGGCTGATACACAGCTTGCTTCTGTCTGCCACAGACTGAACACATCTGGCAATTCAATTACCCTGTTTATGACCAGCCAGATTGTGGTCAGCCTGTGGTACTGTATCACCAGTGTATCACCCCCCCCCCCCCCCCCCCTCCCCCTCCCCCCTCTCCCCATAAAACTATTACTTGGTTGACCAAGCACCTAAACAAAAACTAGGAAAGATTAAAACAGCACTTAACCCTACAGAAAAACATATAAATCAGCTAGTGAGAACCCATGAAGGACAACTAAATTCCCAGGCACCACTAATGGGTCTGGCCCACATACCAGTAACTAGAGTTTGTTTATTGGCTGCCTAAGTAAAGAACACATGGTATAGTATGGAAAGCCACCCACTTAAATTAAGGAGAACAATATAAACCAAACACAGGAAGGATGCACCAGTTGGCTAAATTCAAGTTGTGTGTTAAATTTTCTAAATTATCATCAGTATAATAACAAGAGCTGGCATTCGTAGTGACCTTAGTGTGAACATTGATCATTGGTATTGAAGTAAAAAATAAAAAATGTACTTAAAAAAAACCCAGGTGGTGAACATTCGGTTCTTAATACTCAAACACTTTTGACACTTGAAGACAAGGTTATCTGATCTGCTTCCTACCTAGAAAGGTCCATATTAAGGCACTCTTGGTGAAACCACTCTGTGCATCTGCCACAGGAAATCCATTTTATTTTCTGAAAAATAAATGTTCAAATGGGTACATGTATTAGTTATTATTAAAAAGATATTTCTGTGCCAACAGTTTTTCGAAATGACGTTGGCTAATTCCAAACTTTGCCTGATGATAATAAATGATGGTAAATAATCTAAATCAATGATTTAAATCAATGAATTAAATCAATGATTTAAACCTTGCATACAATATGTAGGGATAAGGTAGGGATAAGGGTAGTACAGATAAAATTGTTATTAAACATGAAAGAGGAACAATTTTCGAAAGTTTGTGGCTCTGAAAAGAGTCGTTGGTTTTTTTTTGGGCGGCTCTCAGCCGTGATGTGGGTAGATGCCCATCTTCCGCTCAGCCGCATCGACGATAATTTAAAAGACTTGTTGGGCTTTTCACCCTGTCGTGTAGCTTAGCTTCTATCAAGCTCAAACCCGTTGTTTTTGCTTTAGCAAGCCCTGTGTTAATTAACTGAGGCAAGTTCTGAGGAGCACTCCGCTATTTTTTTATTCCATGAGATGATTATCCCCGGAGAGCAGGAGATACCCAGAAGGGTGGGGGGTTTCTAACTCTGAGCCAATCAGGGAACTTCACCACGGCTAAGACTTTCTTCTAACGTGCTTGCCCGTCTCCGGACCCGATTTCTTAGGCCGGCCAGGCGGACGACCTCTGGCTTGGCACGGCCGATTACGTTTCTGGCTTGATGTTTGAGCATAATGAGCTGTTTTTCTTTTTGGTTTCTTCGACGGGGAGTAAGGGGAGGCTGCCTTTGTCCACAAGTAATTTCATCATCGCTGAACAGCATCACACTGTGAACGGCCTGGATGTGATTTCCCTACAAAAATGGAAAGGCGATTTTGGTAGATGTGATATTGGAGCTAGAATGTGATTTTAGCAGCAATTATCCAAAATCACATCCGACCCAGAAATCACATCTAGGATTATGTCGTTAAAGTCTAATATCACATCCTGTGTTAGGGCATATGTTCAGACGGTGGCGTAAGTTAATCTAATCCAAAAATACTAAGTTATTCCGTTTTTAATCCAAAACATGCTTGCGTTCAAACGAGAAAGTTACGCCATTTCTCAGGCGGAAAAGTTGGTCAAGTTACGCCATCGTGGTTACGCAACGCAAACACCACTTTCTCAGCCTTCCGGTTAAAGTGCGCGCGCGGGAAACAAGGACAGTGTTGTACAGTATAGTATACAGTATACATGTACATTAGAGCGCAAGCGTACTGCGGTTTTTCAAACTCCAGCCTCTTCGCAATATCGGCTTTGTTTATGTAGTTTGCCTATAATAATGGAGCGCAGTGACCGACTGGCCTAAGCTAGGGTTTGTAAAACGGTCTGGTGAATAAACCGTGTACAAAGTCATGTACAATGTACACACACACGCATACATGTTCATGTAATTGCACGTGCGACAGGCCATGAGTTATCAAAATGGCGCCGATGATGATCAATGCTAAAGCTTTTCTCGTGTTTTTGCTTGCCTGTATTCGGGATAAAAGGGAACGATCGTCGGATTCCGAGCCCGGAGAGTTGAATACTAAATCGTGTGCTGAAGAGGCTCAGAAGACTGAAAAACAACCGATTGCGTCAACAAGACCACGCAACCCGTTGGCGTTTTTGGCAGTTTGTCAAACGAAGGCAACGGGCAATCGGATGTATTATCGGCGCGGTGGCCATCATTGCGAAGGGTTCACAAATATATCGCCTTGTCCGTGCCCGGCTAATGAGCACGGCCTGGACCTGTTACGAAAAAGGTCAATGTGAATAAACTAACACCGGAAGTGGCAGGTCAGTTGCGTTCCAACGGCACTTCATGGCTCATCGCCGCGGGGGGAGATCGTTATCTTTCGCTCAACTTAATCTAATCGGCCACTTTTGGGAAGCGTAAGTTACGCCATTTTGGTCACGTAACTTACGCCGCGCGGGTGGATTAGAGCGTTCCAACGGACAGATTAACTTAGTATTTTTGGATTAGATTAACTTACGCCCACCGTCTGAACGTACCCTTAGTGCCTTGCCAAAATCACATCCACTCTCTGGCCACTTAACCAAAATCACATCATACTGTCTGGCCCTACCCAAAATCACATTGTGTTTTAATACCTCATCCAGGCTTAGGTCATAAAACCCAATATCACATCCTGGTTCCCCCACTCATCCAAGGTCGCATGCGTCTAAGAAGATTGGCAGCTGTGCTATTCAAAATCACATCTTTGTGGTCAGGAAAACAGCCATAAAGCCAATTATACTAATCACTGACTGACCACTGTTTACATAATTGGATTTGCCTGGTGATAGACTGTACATTGGCTACATGTACCATAGAGCAAGGAACTAGAGAAAGTTGGGGTGTATTATTATAGTACAAGCATAGTTTGTTTTACAGTTGCTTTGCCACCACCTACCCAAGCCAGATTTGGGCATGGACCACAGCTTGATAAGCACACAGGGCAGTAGCTACCAATATGTTTGTTGTGGTTTTTTTTCTGGAGGTGGGGGAGGATTATCTTAATGTCAAATTTTAAAAGTAAAAGTATTCAATCAATATAATTACGACAAACCAACCCCATAATCAGGTTCATACATGTACTTTTTGTCGTAAATTGTTTCTGGTTTATTTTCCATCATCAAAAGAAAATGTAAACAATAGTAAAATGTAACACACTATTTGCAACTGAATGTCAAAAAACCCAAAATGTAATACACATATTCAAGTTTGTTTACAGTAAATGATTAAAAATGAATTGTAAACACTAATTTAAATGACAAGAACTAAGCATTATTAACCAAAAATAGGATTGTAATGGAAAATGATGCAAATGACTGTTAAAAAAATACGAGATATTCAGCCGTGTAACCAATAAGAAAAAGTTAAGAATAAAATACCTTAAAGGGATTGTATACTTTTGGTAATTACTCCAAAAATTAATGGCAATAAAAACTTACTTGGTAGGAAGTACAGCAGCTTTGGATAGTATAATGCATTTTTAGAAACTTTTCACTTCGAAGTACTGCGGTTATGGAAGAAGATATCACTTTTTATCCCCAAAAATTTGAATCTGAGAAGCGTTACTGCAGTGACGTTTCTCAGACTGTGTATTCCAATGCAGATTATTCTTCCTGCGGGGACATAACCGCTCCCGATTTTAGGCAATATCTCAAAATCGCTACCACCTTTTGAAATGAATTTTTTACAGGTTATTTTAAGGTATATATCTATAACTATATAGGATTGAAACAAACAATGGGTTCCAATTACCAAACGTATACGATCCCTTTAATTACTGATAAAACAATCACTTATTGACTATTTGACTATTTGACGCTTCTCAGATTCATTTTTTTTGGGATAAAAAGTGATATCTTTTTCCATAACCGCAGTACTTCGAAGTGAACAAATTTGTTAAAACAGATTTTACAGGTCTATAAAAGTTTGTTTTTCTGTTTCTTTTCCCCTTGCCCATCTGTTTCAATTGTAATTCTTCCTCTTCCTTTTCCTCGGAGTCAATATCTGCATAAAACCAGCCTCCTCCACTAGTGAACCGTCTCCCCTTGTTCGGTATTTTATTACCCCTCTCTTTGGCCATTGTACCTCCTTTGTGTCCCTCCTCTTGTTTGCCCTTCAACTCTTTCTGGCTCCCCAACTCCTCCCCTTCCTCCTCCCCTTCCTCCTCTTCGTGGCCCCTTTGCACTATCTCTTCTTCTTTGCCCCCCCAACTCCTCCCCGTTGTTGCTCTCCAACTCCACCCATTTTTCCTCCTCTTTGTCGCCCCTTGGCTCCATCTCTTCTTTTCCCTCCAACCCTTCCTGACCCTGCAACTCTTCCCGGCCCTCCAACTCTTTCTCTTCTTCCTCCTCGCTCCCCAACTCCATCGCCTCCTCTTCTAAAATTCCACCATTTTGAGTTCCTCTCACCTCACCGACATCTTCATCTTCTCTTCTTGTACCGGTAGCTTGCTGGGTGAGTGGAACGAGGCTTGTCCTTTCCCACATTATATTGCATCCGACCTGAGTAAAAATAAGAAATTGAATACACTGATTCTGAAATAACATGCGATTATTGACTTGCAGAGGTTACATCCACACTGACAATAACTTTTTTCCATGTTGCAATGTTTGCATGATATTTTAGAAGATACTTGTGGAAGAAATTAATTTTCTTATCTTCCCCTCTAGCTCTGCTGGTATAATAATGCTTTTGTTCCAAATTATCACCACAATGTTACAGCTAAAACGGCACACGAGGCAGTGTCTTCACCACTACACTCTAGCACCTGCTGGGGATAACATGCATTCACAGTATAATGAGGTGAAACCCATCTAAATGTTTTTAATTTAAAATAAATAATTTGTTAGTTTCTTTTATACATTTTCAATGACAGACCGAGTTGGCAAATTTGTTGGTTTTGTTTTTTGTGTGTTTTTTTGGGGGGGTGCACATTATACTGACAAACAGCTGTAGTTGCCCAATTGGGTCAAAAGTGATCGTTTTGTACCCTAATAATAGTAATACTTGTTTGCTTATCAAATCTTCATTCACAATTACACACAATTTTCTCCTTTTATTGTATTGCCGACCGATCCAAAAGATTTTGCCCCTCCAGGTGTTTGTAAGTGGACATACTGGACTCACTCAGCTACTCGCCATCCATAAGTTTTCATATCAACTTACTCTACACTCATTCCATGGCTGGTCACCGCTCCATGGCATGATTACCCCTTCCCTCACAGCCTTCTTGCGCAGGCATACAAAGGCGTATCGGTGTATCTCCCACTCCTCAAAATCTGTTTCGAAAATAACATCATTTGATAACCAATTAAGCAGTACATGTGTACATAATTCATTCACAGCAATTGAAACTGGACATATTATGCAGTACATAATCCATTCACAGCAATCGAAACTGGACATATTATGTTCTGCAAAATGGTCTTAAGCTAGGGTGTGTAGTGTTTCCCTGGCCTGCCCATTCAAAAATGAGGTGGCCTGCGCAAAGCCTATTTTCAGTGGCATAGTACTAGGGTTTGGGGTGTCCCCCCCCCCCCCCTCCCCCCATTTCAGTGATCCCCCACTGAAAGTGTGGCTAAAAAATAGCATTGTTCAGGACAAAACATGTGGGCACCCAAAACACATTTTGATTTTCAATATATTTTTCTTGAGCCTCCCGATTTTCGAAGGAAAAATCCCCAAAATTTTAATCATTGACATTTTTAATGGACCCTAAATGAAAACAAAACACAAATTATTATAACAAGTTGCAATAACTGACAGTGTCAATGTTACCAACCCGGATGCACTGCCATTGGTAGAAGTAGGACCCCTTCTCCAACAATCCTGTCACCGTAAGGATCTTGAAGTTTGACCGTATCTCTAAAAACACAAAACAAAAAAAATTGTGAAAGGTTGTTCTAAAAATTACATGCAATAACATTGTGGAGAAGATATGAATGCTATTTGATACAAGTACGATGTAGGTATTGAATGTAGGTATTGTCATCGGTTTAGAATTTTCTAGGTTTAGAGCATTACATAGATAAAGAGGGTCTGGGTTGTTTTTTTTGAGAGAAGTGAACGCCTTTTAAAGTCATTGAAAACAGGATAGCCACAAGTATTTTTCCATATCGTTTTAGTTTGTTATGGGCAAACAATATTCTGTGGCCAATTGTAAACGTTCTGGTTGTAATTCATCCATAGGCAGTATGTAGTATCTGTTTACATCGTTTCCGTTCAGTTTTCCCTTATAGCTAAAAATAAAATTTTCTAAAAAAGTACCACATCTTTGTTGTGCATATTTCTCGCCAGTGTTTAATTTACATTCTGATTCTTAAAAAAAAAGGGAAATTCTCCATCGCATGTGACTAGGATAATAACTCGTTGCGACGTTTGACTTCCTATATTAATCCAAACATCTTGCACTATTGGATTATAAAAGATATTGAAATTGGAGTTTTTACCAATACAGTATGTCGTTTGTTTTTCTTTACAAATAGAAGGCACATCAGAAACAAAATTAGAATCACAAGAATCTATAAAATCTTCTGTTCTTCTGTTTTGAAAAAGTAATGGATTACATGTGTTTTTTTCATTACCTATCAACCAGTCGTATGCGTCGACACGGCCGTATATAGATAATTTGTCTGATTTTAAAGAATTATTATATTCATTGCAATTATCGCTATAAAAATTTTGTACATCAATATCTGTTGGAAAAACACATTCATGATTTTGATCTATACAAGACTGTGGACAATACCAAACCAAATTTGACGCGTTATAAAAAACAAATTGTAAAGGTGATGTACTTATCATTCCTATTAAAGTGTCGATCGCCTTACCGTCAACACTTTGTATATCTAATACGGGTATATGGTTTACATCTGTATCAGATTTACTTCCGATTAATTGAGGATTTCTTTTAAAGAAACGCCTCCAAGACATTTTGTGCAGGCGATCACTATAGCGAGTACAAATAATTTGTTCTCGAGTACAATTATCTATGTAATTAATTTTATCAGTTACGTCATTACTGTATGTCGTGAAAGAGTTTGTTGTTATTTTTTCATCATAACTGGTTATGGTTTTGATTGTAGTTTTTATGTTAGAAATTGTTGTAGAATCTTTACGGCAAAGGTAGGAATCAGATCTATAAAAACACGCTTCACCCGCCTCACAAGGATTGCTTGTACACGGATTAAGTACACGTGGGCCTAGTTGGGCAATTATAGGTTTTGTGTTGCAAAAGTATGAAACATATCTAAAAAAACATTCTTCACTTGGCGAACAAGGGTTTAAACCATGTCGAAAAAAACAAGTTTCATTTATCGAACAAAGATTTGGTGCACAAGAATTAATAGTAATCAGATTGATAACAGTCGCTGAAGATTTATCTATTTTATGCTCATCGGTAACGACCATTACATTTTTTTCTGTAGTGGCTACGACCTCATCGGTAACGACCATTACATTTTTTCTGTAGTGGCTACGACCTCATCGGTAACGACCATTACATTTTTTTCTGTAGTGGCTACGGGCTCATCGGTCGCAATTGAAACGCAGCGATAAATGCCATAGTGAGAGTGACATGTTTCATTCTTTAAACAAGGATTTGAATCACAAAGATTAACACAGCTATACGCATCGTCTTTTAAAAGACATGTTTCGCGGATCGAACAACGATTTATACAACGATAATTGGTTAGATGGCGCGTGTCGTTAATAACACCGGTATAGTGATTAATACAATTAACTGTTACCCGTTCTTCCTTTTGAACAATTATACATCCTTCATTTGTTGAGCACGTATTTTGATTTTGCGAACACCGTTGAACATATGTAATTTGTTCTTTAATTGTTGGAGAGTTTGTTAGTGAAAAGCGACACCTAAATAGACCAAATTGACTTTGACATTCTCCACTTTCTAAACAAAGGTTTAACAAACAAGAGTCTTTAATGATTGATGAAACTGTATCCTAATTGTGTTAGTTTTTACTAACAGCATTAACAGATTTATAATAAAAAAACCGACTGTTTTATTAAAATATTCATATTTACATAACAGTGTATTGGCTTTTGTTTTTAGATGTAAACGGTCGGGTCAAAGAGAGGCTTGATCTTGAATCCCGTTACTCTGTTGTCAGGTTTATAACGGTATTAATAAATATAAATTTTTAACGGTTTTTAACAAAAACTAGATACAAATTACATCTAAAGGAAAATACTATTAAAACTTTTTAAAAAAACAAAGACAAACTGTGATCAGATATGGACAATAGATGTTTTTCTTTCTATAGAGCACCTAGTTTTATTTACAGTTATTTTTATATATTGAGTTTAAACAAAGTAAAATTGTTTGAACAACTCAGTTGTGTAAAAGATTTACTCAAGAGTGCTGATTTTACACCCGCGTGTCTAATTGTGGAAAAAAAACAACCAAACGTTATCGCCCGAAACAATAATGTTACCGTTTCGAGTAAATAACAAAAACAGAAATTTAATTGGTTTTAGGGGTAACACAATTAATTTTCAAACAAATTTGGGTAATATAATCTTTTTAAGTAATGCACACGATGTGGAAGTTTTTTTAACAAATTATCAAATTTTCTCCTTTTTTTAACAAGAGTGCCAGACATCGAAATAAACATAGTTATTTATAAGTTTGATTTAACTCATGTTAACAAAAACACAATATTGCATGGTAAAAAGACATATAGAGAAAAAACATCAGGTGTATAACAATTTATATCAACATATAAAAACATGCACCACGATAAACCATTTTGTTTATTTTAATCATTTCAAGTCACTAGTACCTCATAGCTGTTTAGCTGTAGAACAGTTGGAAAATGTGTTGTCGACGATACCTCTTCCAGCTTCTATCTATTGTAAATGGACTACATACAACTCTTTGAAAGCTCTGGTGTTAACCGAATATTTACCCAACTTAACAGGTTTTACATATTGATTCGGAAAGCATTTTTTTAACTTTACTCAGATTTATTATCCATAATAGTAAAAGAATAGACTGTCTTTTATTAAAATTTTCTTTTAATTACCGTGTATTTTGTGACAGTGCCCCCTAAATCATCTCTTAAAAATCGCCATTTAGACTTTAAAATCTTCTCCAAAACTATTACCATACAATCTATAATCATGTGCTGATAAAATATGAGGGTTTACAGAGAACAACAATTCCATTATTTTGTAAAATAAAAGCAATGAAAATCGTGTTAAAACTATGATGCATTTACCTGTGAAAGTTGGGCAGGCACTGCATGCCGTGCGCGCGTGCAGCCCACACGGTCTGGTAGTTGTAAAATAGAACGTACAGTTCGTGTCCAGTGAGTAATTAACATGCGAAATTAAAACATGGGCTTAAGACAATTTAAAACTAAACTAGCACTGATAAAAATGTAATTAATGTTTTTAAAGAATTGAAACTTAAAATAAAGTCCGAGCCCCACATTCGGTAACACAGTTGAACTACATGTTACAAAGTCAAACAAGTTTGTTTCCATGGACAACTCCAGGTGATTGGTCACTACAGCGGCTGTGTGTAAACATCGTACATTTAGGCGGGGTATAGAAGTCAGTGGCGGGAATAGTTACATGTACATGAGCAGGAACATGATGAACAACAAAACTTGTAGTATAATCAGACTAACAATGTCGGGCAAATTGTATAATATAAATAATGAAATAAATATATTGTAGTATTTTAATTTATTTATTCTGGAGAATTACGAAACTTTTTATTTAGCCTATTAAAATAAACATTTATAAGAACAGTAATCGAACGAGCCTGGGCTACTATCTCTAGCTCTCTGTGTACGTACGTATACATACACATGTACATGTAAATATGGCAGACAACACTCGGCAAAACTTTAAAAAATAATCATTTATTGTCAAATTGAATACATGATTCTTGTACAATTGCAAATAAAACACATTAAAGACGGAAATATGAATGTAAGTATTACTTTTCTTTACAAATAGTTGCGTTAAAAGCAGTTTTGTATGTGAAATTAGTGGTGGGCGGCAATCTTCCGTGCTGGTCGGGCCCGCCCGGTGCCGACCACCGTAGCTATAACGCTGAATTAAGCATAATTTATAGGGCATAAAAAGGGCAAATCTATATTATTCACAATAAAATAATGAAAAACAACATTATGAAATAGCATTATACCATCACAATAAAATAATGAATAATAATACATGTAATGTTATCATGAATAGCACCCATAATACTTGATAGTTTTATTCATTACGACACGCTGGTTGGCTGAAACATGGTCATGTAGTATGTACTGTGGGGTTATAAATACTGGACATTCTTGACTGGTTACACTTACAGTTACAGTGCCCTCTGCAGGTTGAAAAGGCTTGATCATCATAAAACAAAAACGAACACAATTTGGACAAAGGTGTGTTATAAAACACAAATAAATAGACTGGCCTGTGACTGTGAGTGACCAGAACAGAAGATGTCCTCTATTTCTCTCGGGGGCATAGATGTGCACTAGTGACCTCATTGCCAGTCTATCATGCTAGAAAAGTGCCTTAATTGTGATTCTTCTCAATAGCAGCTGGAGGATGAGGGCTATCTAGGTTCAGACATGTTGTAATTATACTGTGTGATAGAAATACAGCAAGTTGTGATAAAAGAACCCATAGTCGATCATGCTGGTCAATCCCATTGGTCAACTATAGTATAGGATCCCAGTCTCAAGTGGGATTTCATCTCAACTGGGATCCCACCTTCTTACCTCAACTGGGATCCCACCTTCTTACCTCAACTGGGATCCCACCTTCTTACCTCAACTGGGATCCCACCTCAACTGGGATCCCACCTTCTTACCTCAACTGGGATCCCACCTCAACTGGGATCCCACCTGAAATCGGGATCCCACTGTGATCCCACTACCATCCCACTTTGCATCCCACCGGGATGATGATATCCCAGTGGGATAGACCTATCCCGCCGGGATCGTAGTGGGATCCCACTTTCATCCCAGTCACTTTTTTTATGGGGTCCCTATGTGTAAAAAGTTAAAAGATTAGAAACTTATACAAAACTTATACATTTTCTGTTGTCTATCAGTTCTTCGACAACAGCATACAGGTATCCAGTTATTGCTACACACTCGATATTTGGTTTTCCTGTTTGGGTGTTTATAACCATTACACTTGCCAGGCTGCTTAAAACGTTTACAATTTTTGCACATTCTCTGTCAAACATTGTTCTCCAGTACTTTCGAGAAGAATCTTTTTTAAAGTTGCGTAAAATACAACATGTGGTTTCGCGATTAAACAAATTACAGACAACACAATGCATGATGTGTTTTCTTAAACATTGTATTATGATTTCCTTTTTCACAAGACAATGTGCTATTTGCTTTAACCGAAAGTTTATAAAACCACTTTCAGCGCTATGTAATTCGTTGGACATTATTGGTTGGCTAAAATCTACACAAGTATCTACCATTGCTGATGAGGCTTGACATACATGTATGTTGAATTCTGTGGTTATATTACTCATATCACCATACTTTAACAAAAAAGTGCTACAACATTTAAATGTACACATGCATTCTTGTGAACTTTGATATAATAGCCAATTTACTTCATCTAACATATCTGTTACCGAAGCCCATTTGAAAATCGTCTCACCATTGCCATTTTCTTTTGGTGCGTCTTCCATGTCTTCTATCGATGGTGGTGTGTCTACAATGTGTATGTCTCCGACCTCTATTGGTGCGTCTTCCATTTTCTCTACCGGTGGTGGTGCGTCTTCTCGATCTACTATCGGTGATGGTGGTGGTGCGTCTTCTCGATCCACTATCGGTGATGGTGGTGATGGTGGTGGTGCGTCTTCTCGATCCACTATCGGTGATGGTGGTGATGGTGGTGGTGCGTCTTCTCGATCCACTATCGGTGATGGTGGTGATGGTGGTGGTGCGTCTTCTCGATCTACTATCGGTGATGGTGGTGGTGCGTCTTCTCAATCCACTATCGGTGATGGTGGTGATGGTGGTGGTGCGTCTTCTCGATCTACTATCGGTGATGGTGGTGATGGTGGTGGTGCGTCTTTTCGATCTGCTATCGGTGATGGTGGTGGTGCGTCTTCTCGATCCACTATCGGTGATGGTGGTGGTGCGTCTTTTTGATCCACTAGCGGTGGCATATCCCCATTGTCAAAATCAAAGTTCATAATGTACGAATACATTTGTCCGAGTCATAAGCCTTGTCGTCGTCACCATGGATACAAACTTCTTGCCAAGTGATAGTTTCCAGTTCTTCGTAGTCAAATTTCTTTTCACCGTCAATGGATTTGGATGATGTCGACAGTTCATCCACGATTGTGTCGTTTGACTCGACATCTTCGTCGTCTCCATACGGGGAAACCGATTCTGGAGAGTCGGGCGTTCCTAGTTTGTGTACAAGAAAAAAAGGTTTTTTTACGAATTGTTTGCAAAAACTGTTTTTATACAAAAACCAATGCGTTATTTTTTTTAAATACATACCAAGAACGATGTTATCGAAATCGACGACATCTGTGTCGAGCGAGATAGACGTGGGGGTATTCATTCTGGCGATCTGATAAAAAAAAGATTACAAAAAAAGGATTAAAAAATGTTATTCTACCAAATAAGAAATTGAAATGTTTAAACAAAAATTACCGCCGTTACAACAAGTGCGAACTACATACCGTTTGCTGGTCCTGATGCATGTGCTTTCTCTCTTTGCTTTTTGAGTTGTGATGCTGGTCGGTATTGGTATACGATTTTATACCGGCACGTAAGGCAAGCTTAAAATTTTACTTCGCCAAGCAGTTACCCCAGTCCACATGCGTGTTGTTGCCGTGCACCGCCGAGTGCGCATGGGCCACTTTTAAATCACGCACACATTATTCATGATTGGTGACTCTGCGTAAATTGTCTTTTTTTCTATCTTTATGACTTTTTACACGCCATATAGATGTAACGATAATTTTTAATTTTTAAACGATCAGCAACTTTTTTTTTTTGAATTAAAAAAAAAAAAAACAGACTATAGAGGAGGATCGACTACAAAAGAGTTATCAAAAAAGTTATGCGTAAATAACATTTTTAATAATTAAAAACAGGATCCGTATAGTAGGAGCGTGTAAAAAAGTTATGTGCAACATTAGTGCGAGTGCACTGCCAGTTGGTGTTGATCTTATTCTCTTTGTTTGAGTTTTTCTAAATTTTTGATCATACCAAACACTGTTTCGTATTCTGTTTTATTGATCTCTTGCGGTTTAAAAGTTACATATGTTTTATAGACCATGTGTATAATAATATAAAAGATTATTAAAATAAAAACCATCACGGGCATCCATGCAACATATAGAATATTTCCCAACAATCCTTCAAAAAAATAACCAAAATGTTTTCCACATTCTTTAAAGGGCTGTGTTGGAGACACCGACACTGTGTGTATCAGAGCTTGTAGTGGCGAAACTTCAAAGAAAGGATCTACCATCAATTCTTCGTGGTATTGTTCACAGGGATCAACGTTAAAAGATATTTGTGCTCTTATCGCTTCTCTAAATGCCTCAAAAAACGGATACGAGTTAGGTCTGCAAGCACTTGGAATCGATTTATTTTTCAAAGACGAGGCAAATTTGTGTGAAACTGCTCTTTTACGTTTCTGGCGCGAGGTTTGAGCATGATGAGCTGTTTTTCTTTTTGGTTTCTTCGACCGGGTGGAGGCTTCTTCTGCTTTCTTCGGCCATGAATCCTTGATGGTAGGCTTTACCCTGGTCCAGTGTAGAAAACCAGGAGTTTGCACCTAGGCCATCAAGGACATCCTGGATCCGGGGGATTGGGTGCCTGTCGTGGATTGTCTTGCTGTTCAACTCCCGATAGTCGATGCAGAGACGAAGACTGTACATGACCGTATGTGGGAGAAGGGTTCGAGTTACCGTCAAAATAGACTTGACGACCTCTTGGATAGATTTCTTGGGCACATTCCCCAGATCATTGGATCCAATATGGAAAATTATATAGTCTGGGTTTTGTTGTTTGAGCTCCCAGCATCGATGAAGATAGTCATTGAAATCGGCCAGGTATAGGCCTCTCTTTCCCAGCCACCGCACACGGACCATCTCGCTTAGTGCTGCCCCAGACATCAATGATGCTGCCACGCGGGCGGTCCAGCTGACAAAGGAGTCGCCCACGACCCACACTAATGGCTTGTACGGGGAGTGGACTCGTACACATGAAAGAAAAACAAGAAAAAATGTTGCACTTGGATATGTAATTAAATCAGATGGCCAAAGTAATGCCATTAGACACGGGACAATGGGACCCAAGTTACACTGAAAGTCACACGGAATAGTAAAGCTTCAAAGTGACAAAACGTGTAATGTCTTGCCGCCGGTCAGGGTCCTGATGATTGCCCGCACCCGAAGACCTGGCCGCCCCCCGCTCGTTTCTAGTGGAAGAGTTCCTCGTCCGACGGATCAGATATATCCGCTACGACCTTTACCGTATCATTGTTCTGCCATAGTACGGGGCCTCACGGTTTCAGCGGCTTGCCCCGCCGCCTCTTGCAGCCATTCCTGCCATCTCTTGCAGCCATTCCTGCTGTCTGCGGACAAATGGACTATGTACAGAGTTAAAGAGTGCATTATAGTCTCTTTCTAAACTTCGTTCAGGCTGGACAACGGTGTAGGAGTGTTTGCCTTACCAAATTCAATATCTGCTAGTTGCATCTTGGTACATCTTGAATATGGCATCCAAACACCCCTTTTATTTCTTGCTCCCGTAGGATTGTTCCCACCTTGTTATATTCTCGTGGTGTTTCTCTACATTCAGAAAGACCTGGACCCCTGACAGTAAAGGGTCTGAAGTGATTGCTCTGCGACAGACATCCTTGGAGAGATGCGCAACTCCATGCACGGATAATATACTAGTACTGTCTTGAGGTGGAAAGCTAGTCCATGGTGCCTCTGTATTCAACTCTTGGGTTGACTGCAGTCAGCAGCTACATGTAAATAAAATCAAGTTTCTTTAATAGTTAAATAACTTGAATTTAATCTAAATATTAAAAAAAAGAATTTGTTTATTGTTACGAACATGTACACTGACATGATTTATCCCTAAAGTACAATTAATTATTACCATAAATGCTGTACGACACCCTCTCTGTTCAAGAATATGGCTACATTTAACAGTCAAAATTTAGGGTCAAATAATACGGTAGCTAGAGGCTTGTTTGTTGTTTTGAAGTAAGGTTTTTACCAGTAAGGTTGCAAAACCATGGTGATTTTCAGAAGCTTGAAGCTTGCCCATCTTCCACATCGATGATAATTTGAAAGACTTGTTGGGCTTGGCCCTTCTTCACCCTGTCGTGTAGCTCAGCTTCTATCAAGCTCAAACCCGCTGTTTTTGCTTTAGCAAGCCGTGTCTTAACTGAGGCAAGCTCCGATTTGTAGCGTGTCAGAGTTATTTGACCTAATTCTAAACAGCACTCCGCTACTTTTTTATTTCATGAGATGATCATCTCTGAAGTGCAGCAGATACCCACAAAAAAGGTGGGGGTGTTTTTTCTAACTCTGAGCCAATCGGGAACCTCACCACAGCTGAGACTTTCTTCTAACGTGCTTGCCCGTCTCCGGACCCGATTTCTCAGTCAGCCAGGCGGACGACCTCTGGCTTGGCGCGGCCGGTTACGTTTCTGGCGTGTGGTTTGAGCATGATGAGCTGTTTTTCTTTTGGGTTTCTTCGAGGAGGATAAACATTTTTAATTAGCTGGAAAAGCCTATAAAATACTTTACAATACCTGTTTTTACTTTTTAATTTTGCGACATGTTTCCCTGAATGCTAATCTGATTTGGAAGTTGATATTTTGGAGACCTTCAATGGAAATGGCTTATTCCGACTCGGCTGCCGAGGAGTTAGACTTTCTTCATGGAGCACTAAGAAGGATACTATCAATACAACAGTGGTGCTCCATCTGTATCGCTTACATGGACACCATCATAGCTCCATAGTTCCTCATGGTGCTCCGGGAATCCTTCGTTTACGTCAATGAAATGCACACCCTTTTGCTTGCACAAGATGTGAAGCATCAAGCATGTTATTGTATCTACTAAAATTACCAAACTTATCAAATCGCGGTAGAATAGATAACACGGCAATCTGCAAAAGAGAACACACGAAACACTAGCTTTAGGTTCGCTGTTTCTAGAAACATAATATTTATTATTTATCATTTTATTCTATCAAGGGGGCAAATGTGGTTTAACAGACATGTAATGTCATCTATTAAGTATTATTGGTCTGGGACCACAACCTAAATAGGTACGGAGCACAACCTTTATAACGAGCTACTTGAAATCTGCAGCACATGTTTTTTTGGGAAAATTACCATATCGCGGAAAAGGCGCTCTTGGTCTGATAGGACAAGTGCAGCCTTTACCTCCTTCACTTTAATGCTGCTGAAATAAGTGCCTATTAGGCTGTGACTGCATGACCCCACAGTAGGCACAAGGACGCTTTGGTCTGTTTAAGATCGCAGACTTATCCTGAAAAAAAATATATATATATATACTACCGGTAGTAAAAAACATTAAGCACAAAAACTCACTTTTAGTTTATTATCATACACATTTCGGACTGACATTTGTTTGTCACTCTAAAACTTAACACGCAGTCTTTATCATTACACTTAAAAATAAAACAAGAATAAATCAAAATCGGTCACTTTAAGTCAGATTTATAACCAGGTTCGAAAATGTTTGGTTTTTCTTAAAAATTAAATAAGATGATTTATGCAATGGAACTGGAAAACAGAATTTATTCGAAGAGCAATAAACTTTTGGATAAATATAAAAAATATCAAATCAAATGAAATGTCAAAACAAAAATCAACTAAACAAAATCAAAATTTATGAAAACCAACCAACACAGCATCAAAGCAGGTCACAGATCTAACTTTCAGGGCAGGAATTTAGCGAAAATGAAGAGTCGAGCTAAGGTATGTGTGTACTCTTCTCTGCCAGTCTGCATACTGAAGCTGGGACCACATGGTCGCAACAACTACTCAAATTTCTTTGTCATTGCTCGTTCTGACATTCACCGACCTCTGAGCACCGATTCCTGCAGAACTTTCTTTTCCTCAACAAGCACAGCTGTTGAAATGTCATTCACGTACACAATGTCTCCCTGAGATCGCATGTGCGGTGTTATGAAACACAGCTGATGGAATCTTTTCACCAATCGTTTCTTCAGATTACCTGTTTTGTAGGAAGTGGCCTCTATACCATGGGTGGCTTTGATTTGCTTGATGAACAGTTCAGTTAGTATTTTTTAGTCTGATTATTTCTTTGTTGGCTATAATGCGAATTTTAACTGTCCCTCAGAACACCTCAAACACCTCCGAGTAGGATGCATCACTCTTGTTTTCTGTTGGTATTTTACTCAGGTAACAGGTGTTGTCCTTGTAGCAGGAATTATGGTATTAATCACCGCGCAATCCTGGTGTTCAACTTTTGAGCTGATCAACATAACTATTATTTGTGATTTGTTGTAGTTCATACGTTCTATGATGCTCGGTCGGAGGCACTGCATGAAATGCTCAATCAGAGCCATAGACTGGTTGATCTTGTTCATGGTCGTCTTCATTCGCACAGCCGCATCGGGATTCTTTCATTTGCATGTACTTGCCATATTGCTTTACACTAACCAGGTACCGTACTTTTTTGTCCTTACGAAGTTTTCCTGGGAGCCTTGTTAAAATATAAAAAAATAAAAAAATTATATACATGATTTTCACATTGCCAGCCCAACATGTAACGTACCACACTATAGTAAGGTAATTCCATTAATGTGGTCTACCCTACATCTGTATGTAGTGCTACATTATCCCAGGCACTTGGATCTCGGACGAGTTGAGCACAACGCACAAAATCGGCCTCCCAAGTACAAGACTACGACAACAACATCGAACAACTGTCTTCTTCTCCCCCCCCCCCCTGTAGTCCACCATGTATTTTTATGAAACTCTTAATTTGCAAGCCCCTTCCAAACAGAATTTAGTCCCATACATATGCTTTCAAAAGTGTTCCAAACAACCCTGGTTTTCCCCTTTTCAAGTTGCCAAGGGGTTAGGGGTTAGGGTTAGGAAAAGGCTACTTGTCCATAGACTCTTTCGTGCGACCCCCCTCTTTTTTTAAAAATTAGTCAAGGTCGTAGGTCACGACCCCCCGGACCCATACGTGACCTCTCGGTTCTTAACTAGTACAGACGGGGGGGGTGGGGAGGGGGGTCAGAGGTCAGTGCACACAGCATAGGAAGTAAACTTTGAGAGGTCACGACCTTTGAACCCGTACCAGTTAAGAACCCAGAGGTCACCAAAAACTTCGCCCGGGGGTCGAACCTTGACCCCAACCAACGACCCCTGGGGTCAAACTATGCCGAAGTTACGTAACGGGGTGCATGTAATTCTGCCCAGTTTTCGGACACCAAAACAGAGAAAACAAGATTCGTAGTCTTTTTCGTGCCGGTTTATCGTTAAGGTATAATACAAGTGCCTTTAAAGGTCATAACGTTTGACCCGTCGGTAGTGACGGACCCAGAGTCCACCAGAAGACACCCCGCGTCGAGGCAAACATCCACCCCGACCCCCGACCCCCGACCCACGGGGCCTGACCTCGGAGTTATAAGAAACTTAAGATTTCAGAATAAAGAAAAACATAAGATATTTGTGAAATCGTTCGAAACACGTGCAGAACATAGAATCATTTTTGGAATTTTGGTAAGGAAAATACTTTTTCGACTCGCAATTGTTTTTGTGCACAATCGTATGGGAAAAACTCTGTACGCAAATGTATAAGGATATGAAAATACAATAAAAAATACTAGGACAGCAGTCAGGCACTTGATTTTAATTCATTGTAGAGGGTGTGATCTCACAATTATTCATGCCAAATTTGGACCCCGTGGCATGTTCAGTTTCGAAGTTACACGACTTTTTCAATTCTTGAAAATCCCAATACCAACTGAGGGCGCCCTTCATTAACTTTGAATGTTAATAACTCATTGTAAGAGGTTTCTAAAGTATTTATTGTTTAACGGTTTTTTTAAGTTGGTTTTAAACTATTTAATCAAAGTTTTATAAAAGTGTTAATTGTTTTTAAAAAAAAGTACAAATATTTTTAAACTTTTTTTAGACCTATTTAAAATCGATCTGCATGCTCTTAAACGTACAATAATTGTTATCTCTATTGACATTAAAACCAATTTGGCCAGTTTGGCCATTTGAACAAAACCATACTTTTAGTTATTGGACACCCAAAACAATGAAACATATAAGAATATTTTTGGACACCGAGTTTAATAAAACGTATAACTCATTTTATGGTCCAGTTTCCGGACAATGACAAATTGAAAAAAAAAACCTACTTATACTAGTTACTATTGGACACCAAAAGCAATGAACATAAAATCATTTTCGTAGTTTTGGTAAGGAAAACACTTGTAAATGTTTGTTTTGTGCACAATCGTACGGACAAACTCTGTACGCAAATGTATTAGGATATATATATATAAATACAATAAAAAAATACTAGGACAGCAGGCAGTCAAGCACTTGATTTTTCTCACTATCAATATACATACTACAACACTTTCAGTTTTTAAAACTATTACATGCAGAGTTGTTAACCCGTCACCGAAATTAAATATACCCAAAGATGAAATAAAAAAAACGCAAAAAAATTAAACCGACTGTATTTTACTAACTATAATACGGACAATGTCACTAAAGTCATTTCGGGATGGATTTTACTATTGTGAGGTTTTATGTTTTCCTAAGTCACTCACTCACTCACTATTAATCTACAATCTCCTCAAATTTGAACAAAATCCGTCTTCCAGAAGTGTTTTTTTGTCAATTTGGTGAAATATTTGTGTATAGAAACAATAATACGCTTTTCCGAACTTCAAGCTGTTTATCTCATAATTAGGTTGTCAGGGTTTTATCACTAAATTCAGACCCCAGGGAAGATACGGTAGGGTAGGGGTACATATGTAAACGATACAGAATTTGAAAAAAGCAAAATCTGAAAAACTTAAAAGTTGACTTTGTCCGGGTTTCGTTGGAACAGGTCACAATTATTACTATATATACTACTACTACTACATATACTACCACCACCACCACCACCACTACTCGCCAGGGAGAAGTGACCAGGTCCACCACACAACTTTTTTTTCCATTTATTTGTGTATGTTTCGTTTTGCACGGGACATTGTGGTGGACCTTTCGCATGTGGTTGTACACGTTTGCGAACAGCCTCCCTGGCGAGCATTGGGGGAAGGGGCATTCGTGGTCATGGCCTGGGTCACCCGCCGTTCCAGGCGTATAAGGAGTGGCCTTGGCCACCCCCCCTACTTCCTGGACGACAGAGTCCAGTTTCTCGTCGTCTATGATCTGCTGTTGGTGTTGTTGTGGCGGTTGTGGTCCTTCTGTGTCGTCGTCCGAGTCGGAATCTCGCCGGGGTGTTGGTGGTACGGGGAAAGCGCCAGGAGAGGCCGATGACATGCTTGGAAATTCGGAAAGGAGGGCCTGGCGCTGTCCAGTCACACTGGTGCCTACAAACCAAAAACAAAAACACGAAGAAAACTTGTTAAATGCATGTTTAGGAGAAATTAGCAAATGAGGACGCCGTGCGGCGTTTGAAGTTGTTCAATCTAGTCAATTTCGGCCCGGCTTAAAAATCCACGCACACGGTTCATGCACGTGTTGGGGGTTTTGTTTTGACGCACGACCGACCGACGCAAAATTTTGGTAATCGATATTGCATTTGTTTTTTAAAATAAACTGTTTTTTTACTACCAGCTACGATTAAACCTACGATTAAAATTATTGTGTATGTACAGACACATTTTTGTGTTTCAAACTCCTTGTCGTCTTCGTCGTCGTTTATTTTTCTCACTATCAATATACATACTACAACACTTTCAGTTTTTAAAACTATTACATGCAGAGTTGTTAACCCGTCACCGAAATTAAATATACCCAAAGATAAAATAAAAAAACGCAAAAAAATTAAACCGACTGTATTTTACTAACTATAATACGGACAATGTCACTAAAGTCATTTCGGGATGGATTTTACTATTGTGAGGTTTTATGTTTTCCTAAGTCACTCACTCACTCACTATTAATCTACAATCTCCTCAAATTTGAACAAAATCCGTCTTCCAGAAGTGTTTTTTTGTCAATTTGGTGAAATATTTGTGTATAGAAACAATAATACGCTTTTCCGAACTTCAAGCTGTTTATCTCATAATTAGGTTGTCAGGGTTTTATCACTAAATTCAGACCCCAGGGAAGATACGGTAGGGTAGGGGTACATATGTAAACGATACAGAATTTGAAAAAAGCAAAATCTGAAAAACTTAAAAGTTGACTTTGTCCGGGTTTCGTTGGAACAGGTCACAATTATTACTATATATACTACTACTACTACATATACTACCACCACCACCACCACTACTCGCCAGGGAGAAGTGACCAGGTCCACCACACAACTTTTTTAGCTGTTTCGGCATTTCAGCCGAAACAGCTTTTGTTTTCGTTAAAGTTTTTTTTTTTCTTTTTTTTTTTTTTTTCTTTTTTTTTTTCCTCTTTCAGACTTTTTCCCATAGGATTTGTACACGTTTGTTCTGGCATAGCACTTTGACACTTTGGTAAATCCGATCGACTTGAAACTTGGCATATATTTAGACAACCACCAAAGGACGGTCCTAGAACAAATTCGTCCTGATTACGTCACTCAAGGTCACGTGACTTCGCGTTAAAGGTGAAATTTTCCCCATAGGTTTTGTACACGGTTTTTTTCAGACCATTGAATTTGACACTTTGGTAAATCCGATCGACTTGAGACTTGGCATACACTTAGAACACCACCCACAAATGATATTGGAAGAAATTCGGCACGATTGCGTCTTTCAAGGTCACGTGACGTCACGTTAAATGTGCAAATTATTCCCCCATAGGTTTTGTACACGTTTTTCTTTAGACTATTAACTTTGACACTTTCGTAAATTTGATCGACTTCAGACTTAGCACACACCTCAACCACCATCCCCGGGAGGGCCAAGGAAAAAAATCGTCATGATGACGTCATCGTGGGTCATGTGACGTCACATTAAAGGTCTAGTTTTTAAGACCCTCTATCTCTGGAAGTACAAGTCCAATTAGGGTCAAACTTGGTATTCAGGTATTCCGGGATGTGTTATAGACGAAAATTAAGATGACATTGTGATGTAAAAAATCGTCATGATGACGTCATCGTGGGTCATGTGACGTCACATTAAAGGTGCAGTTGTTAGGCCCCTCTATCTCTGGAAGTACAGGCCCGATTGGGGTCAAACTTGGTATGCAAGTATTCCAGGATGTGTTATAGACGTCATGATGACATCATCGTGGGTCATGTGACGTCACATTAAAGGTGTAGTTTTCGGACCCTCTATATCTGGAAGTACAAGTCCAATTAGGGTCAAACTTTGTATTCGGGTATTCCGGGATGTGTTATAGACGAAAATTAGGATGACATTGTGATGATATCATCGGGTGTCATGTGACGTCACATTAAAGGTTTAATTTTCCCCATAGGATTTGTACACGTTTTTTTTCAACCAATTCATCTTTGGCACTAAATTCGATCGACTTTAGACTTGGCACACACTTAGACCACCACACAAATATTGAAAGGCATTTTAGACATGCGAAACAGCTCTGTGTTTGTCCACAAACACATTTCTAGTTTTCCATTTATTTTTGTATGTTTCGTTTTGCACGGGACATTGTGGTGGACCTTTCGCATGTGGTTGTACACGTTTGCGAACAGCCTCCCTGGCGAGCATTGGGGGAAGGGGCATTCGTGGTCATGGCCTGGGTCACCCGCCGTTCCAGGCGTATAAGGAGTGGCCTTGGCCACCCCCCTACTTCCTGGACGACAGAGTCCAGTTTCTCGTCGTCTATGATCTGCTGTTAGTGTTGTTGTGGCGGTTGTGGTCCTTCTGTGTCGTCGTCCGAGTCGGAATCTCGCCGGGGTGTTGGTGGTACGGGGAAAGCGCCAGGAGAGGCCGATGACATGCTTGGAAATTCGGAAAGGAGGGCCTGGCGCTGTCCAGTCACACTGGTGCCTACAAACCAAAAACAAAAACACGAAGAAAACTTGTTAAATGCATGTTTAGAAGAAATTAGCAAATGAGGACGCCGTGCGGCGTTTGAAGTTGTTCAATCTAGTCAATTTCGGCCCGGCTTAAAAATCCACGCACACGGTTCATGCACGTGTTGGGGGTTTTGTTTTGACGCACGACCGACCGACGCGAAATTTTGGCGGCGGTCATTATTGCTTGCAGATTTCTTTTTGATTTTTTTCAAACCTAACGAACTGCTGCTGATGATGTTTGCTTGACTTACCGGTGTGGGACTTTGGTGGATTTGTGGCTGCAGCAGAGTCGCTAGCTGCCGCCGATGAAGAGTCCGAGTCCGACTCGTCGTCGTCGTCATCGGCGGCGGTGGTGTCTGGTCTCTCTGCTGCAGCAGCAAGGCGGCCTCTTTCTCGCCTGTATTTAGGGGTTAGAAGATATTGTTATTACAAGTTGTACTTTTTTGTGGAAAAGGGTTAGGGTGGGGGTTGGTTTTTTTTTTTTTTTTTGTATTGTCAGTCAGTCAGTCAGTCAGTTGTAAATGGGGTCGGGAGTAGGGTTTTGTTGGGTTGTTTTTCGTTGGCACCATCGATACCCGACGGCGGATTTAACGGGGGTTATGTTCTGATTTCGGCGTACGTGTGGAAAGGGCCTTATAATAAAATTCCAATGTTATTGAGAATAGACTTACCATTTTTGGGTAAGGGTGGGGGTGGGGTTGCTTTTTTTGGTTTTGTTTTTCGTCGTTTAGGATATTGAGAATTTACTTACCAGTTTTGTACCACTTCGGGCAGCTGTCGGGTCCCACTTCCTGCACGACGACGACGTCGTCCCGCATCATCCTTGGGGGGGGGTAGGGGTCAGTGGCGGCGGCGGTGGCGGCCCGTTTCTCGCCTGTATACAAAATTGGTTACATTTTGTCAGTCAGTCAGTCAGTTGTAAATGGGGGTCGGGGGTTAGGGTTAGGGTTGTTTTTCGTTGGCACCATCGATACCCGACGGCGGATTTAACGGGGGTTATGTTCCGATTTCGGCGTACGTGTGGAAAGGGCCTTATAATAAAATTCCAATGTTATTGAGAATAGACTTACCATTTCTGGACCGCTTTTTAGTGCAGGTCCCGGGTCCCACCTGCGCTTCCCGGGTCGGGACGGAGAAGTTCCGCTTCATCCGCGGGGTCGGATCTCTCGGGGGCAGGATGGTTGCGGTGGCCTGTTCCTCGCCTGTATTTATTAGGGTTACACACGTTCATACATATTGTGATTGTGTTTTTTATACAGTTAGTTGTACCCGCTTTGGGTTAGGGCAGAGGGGGTAAGTTGGGGGATTTGAGGTGAGGTTTTTGGTTGGCACCATCACAAGCCGAGTTAAAAGCGGTCAGGTTTGACAATCTACTTACCGTTTTCGGCCCCCACCTGCACGTCCCGGGTTAGGGTTGTGCACTGCACGTGCAACAGCTTCGGCAGGGCCGGGTCCCTTGGCGACAGCATCAGCGTCGCCTGTTTTTCGCCTGTATTTTGGTTACATATTGTTATACAGTTAGTTAATTGTACCCGCTATTTCAGATGCCAAATTTTCATCTGAACAAACTGCGTGTTTGTTGCTCTTTAGGATATTGAGAATTGGCTTACCAGTTTTGGCCCGCTTTTGGAAGGCGGGTCCCACCTGCTGCACGTCCCGGGTCGGGACGGATGCCGCCGCTTGGACCACGTACACCTTGGTCCGTACCTTGGTCTGCGGCGGCGGCGGCGGGGTTGTGTCGGTCGGCAGCAGCAGGAGTGTCGTCGTGGCCTGTTTCTCGCCTGTGTATATTCGTTACATACAGTGTTACACTAGTATACAGTTGCACCTTTTGGGGTAAAAGGTGTGTGTGTGGGGGGGGGGGGGGGGGGGGGTGCGATGTTTTTTTTGTTTTTTTTTCGTCGGCACCATCATAACCCGTGTCTGTGCCAACGAAACGTATTGATAATTGACTTACCGGTGGGTCTGAGGATCGGCCTCACGTTGACTTCCTGCTGCTGCCTACGTTGCTTCTGCAACCGTCTGGCCATCTTATTCTTGACGAGTCGTTGCGCGTATACTAGTGTACGGATAATTGTAAAAAAAAATTATCAACAATTTTGTTATTTTTGTTCCTGCAGACTGCATGTGGGGGACAGTCGTCCTTACCCAATTGGCCGGGGTCTTGATAAATACAACAACAACACAACAGTCAACACTGTCGCACCTATTAAATCGTCGTAATGACAATTGTGTTCATGCGCGTTGCGTTTGGCGACTTTACGAGGAGTTGAATTGCAGTTGAATTTCTTCGGATTTTCTTCGGTGCCGTAAAATACGACACAACTTTAGACGGTGCAATTTTTTCCACGTTTTGTTTATAAAAATTATCCGACTTAGGGTTAGTGTCCCAAACCAACCTCCCCACTCCCCCAAAAATTATCGCCCCGCAAATAATCCGACAACGATCTTATTAACCCTAACCGACCGACCGCTCACAGAAATAACAAGCTTTTACCGTTACCGATCGTATTTAATTAATTAATAAGTTGTCGTCTTTCATTATCAGATGTACTACTATATACTACTACTACTAGTGATAACAGCGTTTTAATTTTGAGGTGATTTCAACAAACAACAGTTAAAGTACGGATTAATCTGCACCCTTTGATCATCGCGCGCGAGGAAGACGGCTTCACGGGCGTAATCGTGTGGCGTGGGTCAGGCCAATTATGACCCACAACGCGGGGTCTGTTTTTCGGGTCGGTCGGGTACATAATCACGTACCGGCATTACTGATTGTGCGTACGTACTTACGTACGTACGTACACGTCTCGCGTTGATTGTATTTAATAACAGCTTTTATTTCATTATTAGATTTATTAATAGTGTTTGAATTTGGAATTTACACCCTCAGGTCGCCGAGGATGACGGCTTCACGGGCGTGAACGCGTGTCGTCGGTCAGGCTAGATCTCACCCACAACGCGGGGCCCGTGCGTCTGCTAGGTCCGCCCGCTGGTACATAATGTAATAATACTAGTACTAGTACAGTAATAACAGTCCGGGGTTGATTGTACTTAATAACGGCTTCTATTTCATTATTCGATTTAATAAAAGTGCTCGAGTGTTGAGGTCTTTCTAACTAACCCTAACCGAGTTAGTCGTTCAAAAATGGTTCCTGCACAATATCACGCAAAGTCGTTTGTTTTGGTGGTTCTGAAAGGAACCGGTTGTTTTACTTACCGGTGTCGTTGAATGGGCTAACCCTAACCCCGTCCTGTGCCGGTTTAGACGGTGTGCCGGAACTGCTCGGCCTCGGCGCGGGTTGTTGGTGCGGTCGGTCGGGTGACCCTCCTTCCTCCCCCAGCGGTCGTGCGTCAGCTTCTTGCATTTCCGTGCGTGTACAAAATGTGCAAAAATATTAAACTTTTGAGAATTCAGAACTGTAGAGATAGTTGTTTAATTATGCCAATAATTAACATTTTCATCCACTCTAAACAGCTGGTCTTACTGTTGGTGGCAGTTCTAGTTGTGTCTCGATCTCGTCATCCAACTGTCAAAATGAACGAGGAAGAAGAATACGCCAATGAAAATTATGACAGTATTATAATAAAATAATTTTTGTAATTACAATGTAAATGCTGATTGAAGGAACTTTAATTTTATTTGTATTTGAGAAATGGTCTAAAGGAAAAACATAGATGATGGTCACTGTATCATACATATGATACACTGGGCGGTCAGGACAATACTTTTACCACATACATACTGTAGGTAGGCTCTGATTCACAATAATACTTATAGTTATTGAACGCCCAAGGTTAGGGGGGGGGGGGGGGGGTAGGAGAGGGGGGACAGGAGAGGGGGGGGGGTGCTAAGAAACTACTTTAACAGGCGATTGCTCTGTTCACCGTACCTCCGTTAAAACTGTACACATTACACACTAAAAACGGAGACAAGAATTCAAAAATTTTTGCGAATATTTGTCGATGAATGGACACCAATAGTAACAAGAACGAACACAAACAATTACAATGGGTACAACTAATTGGATTAAAAGGTCTGTTCAATTATTACCTCAATTAACATCCAGCAAAATGCAATTTGCAGTTTCTTTTTAGTTGTGGTTTACTTGCTGTCGCCGGTTAGCTCCTCGATTGCCGGGGCCGCTTTCTTTGCACCTTTCTTGGGGTGGGTGGATCGTCGTCTTTTTTCCCCATTTTCTGCTCATCTTGATCTACAAAAAAGTAAAAGCCAAACAACAAAACAGTATTATTGAAGGTGGACCAATGAGAAGAGATCTTCAGGTTTATTTTCTTTCCGCCGGAAAAACAAAACTTCCTCCGTCTTTTTTTTAACTGCTGCCTTTGAGGAATATTCTGAACAGATCAGTACATCTTCTTAAGCCTATTAACATATGGGTGAATGCTTTCTGACGCTTGTTCAGTGAACATTCCTGTTCTTCAGAGCCGTCTCGCTTGTCGAGGAACTTCTTCGGTCAACAAATGAAACTTGCGTTTCAGGTTTTCCAAAGGCAAGTTCACTATAAACCAGCACCCGAAACTGCAGCAACGGAGAACTAGTAATTCAACCTCGTGCTTGCATAGAGGGTGATTAGCAGTTTAAAACACATAGCACATCCTATATTTACGAAGGACTGTCATTTTAACCTTTAGGCTGTGCGAACTGAAACTATTCTCATCTATTGTCAACGGTTCAAAAACGTTTGCAAATTTCCCTATGTTTGCGGCCTGGAAAACTTTGTGGACATCTCAACCAATGAATGCGCCACTAATGACTGATATGCTGCTCTCTTTAACCTTAATTCTTGGATAATTTTGTCAAACCTTTTCCTAAAAGGCCCCGTAACTTTACCTGCTTCTTCTAAAACTTCCTGCTGTAGCTTCTCATTTGCTTCAATTTCTTTGTCTTCCTTATTTCATCATCAATTTCTTTTACATTTTTCCGTAGCTCTTCAACTTGAATTCTGGAATCCCTAGCCAAGTTAGTTTTACATACAAGTCTATTGTTCACCCTCTGAAAATGCCCTGGGTTACCTCAGTTATTACCCTAATTCTTTCTTCCTTCTCATGCTTGTCATTCTCAATAAGTATATTTTCCTCCTCAAGCCGCCTCTTGTCTTCTTCCAGAGCATCTTTTCTCAAATACAGCATCCTTACTTCATTACAGAAAATGACCCGAGATCCCTTCACCTCTACATCAAGTTTATCAACTGTACCGGTACCCTCAATTATATAAATTACTTGTTTACCAAGACCTAGACTAATATGAAGCAGTTTGCATCTTTGGTTTGAGCCATCTGTATCCCACAACTACATGCTACCTGCCTGTTGTGTGGGAAGCACTGTAATAGCCACTTTATAATGAAGGACCTCCCATCATTCGCCTTAAAAACAAATTCTCGTTTTTGCAGAATTGTTTGCTCCTGAAAATTCATTTGATACCCCGCCATTGTCTACAATAAGTAAGAAACACTCTATACCATTATCGTTTAGGGCAAATTGACCTTTGAATGGAAGTCTTCGGGGACAAGATGTAATTAATGTCTTCAATGTCTTCGTCATCAATGTCATCAACAAACACTGATCATAGAAGGCACTTTGATGTTGTGGACTGGATATCTCTTCTGGTTGATAGTTACTTTGACCCATTCTCCATCAGCCTCACATAAAATAACCTCTGCCTCTTCTGGTACTGTAGTTCATTTGTAAGACTGATTATTCCTTGATTATTCCAGCCAAATGAACTTTTGTTGAAACCCAGTGCTCTGCAACAATAGATTTGCAGAGCACTGAAAAAAGAAAAAAACCACCAAATTTTGAAATCTCCAATTTCTCCCATCACTAGATTTTAACGAGCGATACTATTCCTCTTATTTCACAATTGAATATAAAGGTAGGATACACCATTTGCATAGATTGAAAATATTTACTACCGAATTATTACGAAATATCTTACTCATTTGAAAGTAAATAATGATTCTAGGCATCCAGATAAATGATTGCCCTACGTAATTATCCGACGATCGGGAAAAAACAAAAATAACATAAGAATAACTGCTTGACGCCGGTTGAAAACAAACGCTGTTTTTTGTGCTTTTCTCGGCATCTATGATTGTAAAACTTTGGACAGGTCAATTAAACGATATTTACTATAAAATACAACCCCCAAATCTAACCTTTCACGATAATTCAAGCAATAACCAATGGTGTATCTCTAAGGCCACTCAATATCTGTTGTATATAACTGATGTTAGATCCGTTAATGTTGGCTCATACAATACATGTCTGTTGATGTCCCCACCCGCTGTCATTATTGTATGTTGTCAACAAGCAGAGCCATTTTCCAAACCCCAGCTTGGGTTTCATCTCCTGCTCCATTACCATTGCCAAACTGCCTGAATGAAGCCAAAGATGGAGATGAAGGTGGGATTTGGAAAACGGCCCAGCATAAATCAGGTCACAACCTTCTCCCCAGGTTGTGGTGAGGGTCAACTGTTAACCATAGGAACAAGGATGATTATAACTGTTGAATAGTAAATCTCATTAACCTGATGTGAATAGGAACAATAATGAATGTCACATGGTACGAGTTCCACCAATTAAATGACAAAGATCTGTATATCAGTTATATAATAATATTAAAGTGTAATGAATGTACATGTTTAATAGCCTTTACCCAGTTCGCGACGGATGACGTATAAACGCAAAGATTTTCCCAGATTCAAAATGGATGATGCATAAACTCGGCATGAGCAAGGTCAGAAATGTCTGTTAGGATCGAGTTTCGTTAAAAATAATCCCGCCCCTCGGCTCGGTGATGTTAAAATAATCCCGGCGCGAACTGGTTAAAGGAACCATATTTTCCAAAGTCTAATTATATAAATTAAACAAACATAAATTGTGGTTACTGCTAAACAAGCCCTGCTTCTCAGAGAGATGACTGCACATGTGAATGCACATTCATGGCTTGCAGAATGAAAGTCTAGAAAAATGTTCAATTGAAGACAACTTGGATCAACTTGGAGGTTGTTATCCAGACACTATTGGGAAGTTAAATGGCTCTTCCTAATGATGCAGATTGACTTAAGCAGGGAGGACTTGATTTCTAAAGCCAACACACGATAGCCTCTGTCAGGCTGGATGGTCCATGAACCGTGGAAGGCAGTAGCTACTTGGAACCAGTAAATCATCAAGAGTCCATTGAGGAGTGGGGATGTGGGAGTTCTCTACACCCGGAACTTCTTAAGATTATGACTGTCATCTGGTAAGACGCCAGGTGCGGTTCCAGAGGCAATATTTTAGGGGTGCTAGTGCTAGACCCTTTGCACGTGACATCAACTTCCAACTTTTGCAGATCCAGTACACGTATTTTCCAGCATACGTATTTTCTAGCGTGTACTTTTAGAACCGCGCCTGTAAGACGCAGACATCAGCAAGTGCTCCTCACATTGCCATCTGTCCACTTTAACTTTAGCCAATCTAGCGATGAGACAGCTCAGCATTCACAGCTCACTCAATCCAGCAGCAGCAGGAAGCCTTTGATGACTGCAGCGGTTATCATGACGGCATCTGCAGTGTCATTGCAACATTGCTTTAACCAACATCTCCAAACCCAGTAGTAAATCCAGATAATCTGTTTCCATCCAGCTTCAAAATGAAACCTGTGATCCATGAAGTCATTGTGACGTCAACCATCCCACAGCAGAAAATTAAGAATACTGACTTTCTTCAACGTGTGACGTCAGTCTACGGTACATTGTACTTGTGGAAGTTCTTCAAAATGCATTGCTGCAAGAAGTAATTGATGGACACTTTTTACAACTGATTTTGCTGAGGTCTAATACCACTTCGCATGAATCACGTGATACTTGTAGTTATCTCAACTACACCTAGAAGCTGACAGAGGTCTGCATTGTCCCATCACAATGCCTTCACTTCAGCAACCTTTGTAATTGTAGAGCAGTGATGGCTTCAGGAACCTCGCCAACATCTACAAACTCGACAACGGATGAAGATCTGTGACCGTGCATTACATGCCATCGATCTACCAAGTCTCAACTGTAAACCTCTGACAATGCTTTCTGCACAATATGAAGTCGATAGAGGTCTGCACCATTCAATCACAATGCCTTCATGCCAGCCACCTTTGTAATTGAAGAGCAGTGATGGCTTCAGGAAACCCGGCAACATCTACAAACTCGGCAACGGATGAAGATCTTTGACAGTGCATTACATGCCTTTGATCCACCGAGTCCCAACTGTAAACCTATGACAATGCTTTCTGCACACACTGTATCTTGGATGGCAGTTACATGTAACCACAAAAAGAAATTTTTAAAATATGACAATGGAAAATATGGTTTCTTTAATAGCCAAAGCGAGTACTTGGCGAGTGTCTGTGGGCATGTCAGTACCATAACAATATTTTTTTAAGGTAGGGGTACAGGTACAGGTAGTAGAGTAGTGATTAGATTTTTAAAGAGGTGACAATAGTTAACAGTTATCAACTGTTGTGGTGTGGGATATGTTTTTAACCCCAGAGGGTGTTCAAAACGTCATCCCAAATCACAGCAGTCAACAATTGTTTTGATATTTGATTTATTCCTCTGTTGTGGGTTCACGACTCAGTGCCCTTACAGACAGTATTTTTATTGACTGGAAACGGGATAGTTGGAGACCAATACAAATACAGTATCTAAGTTGAAAGTATAACAATTTAATTTGATTAAACCTATATTAAGGAAAGGGGACTATGATATGACGGGGTAAATGGTTAAATAGTTGGGTTATAAAATGTGTAGACAGTGTGCACTGGCTCCCCGGACTGGCCTCACTTCAGGGTGTTAGCTGGGAGAGAATTCCTAGCTGACGGAGACAGTGCATCAGTACTATTCCAATGTTTGTCACACTTTAAAAAGTCATAACTAGGCTCAATATTTAGAAGTAAACAAAATAATCAGAAAGTACTCGACTACAACTCTGTAAATCTAGTAATTAGTAAAAACAAAATTATGGTAGTGTAGTGGAATGTTAAGACAATTTGTATAAGGTGACAGACAGTGTTTCATTCTACAAGAATACGGGAAACCTCATTTGTTTTATACAACACTTAAATGGAATCCTATCATCGCCACCAGTTATGACTTTCAAAATTAGAAATAAAAATAAAAATAATCGGATTGGTAAATTTTATTATGTTAAGTTCAAATCTTTGGACAATAAAACAAAGAATCCAAAGATGTGAATTTATTCAGGCATTGTATATAACCTACAAATAAATATTTACTGCTTTAAGTGGTGTAGTAAAACTACAGGCAGCCTCCGGAGGTGATCCATGGGGCATTTCATTTTCCTCCTTGGCTTCGCCTCGGAATTTTTTTTATAATATATGCTTCATAACCTCCGGAGGCTGGTTTACTACACCACAAGATAAAATAGTAAATATTTGTTTTGTAATATGTGACCCACCACCCCAAAACCAGGCTGAAGTCAAATGTTTTCATATGATTTTTATACCATTGGATTGCTAGCGTTTTAAGCTTTAAAATAAGCTATAGTGGACTCAAATAGGTGGTATACTTTTGAAGTTACATCTTTTTGAAGTTAGGAAGTGTCAAGGGATGCTTTTGAGAAAACGAGCACTAAAGTCGTTCATCATTATCATACATTATTGAGCAAAAATCAGGAGAAGGCCGATATTATCACTTTCGGGGATTTAAAAAAAAAGGTTTAAACATGAACAGCCTATAAATTAGAGTTAAAACTAACGAATTTAAAAAAAAAAAAAAAAATATTTTTTGTGCACAATGCCGTATCTCGAAATGGCATTTGCCGACTTCCGCATGGTTTTGGCGTGGTGGGTCACATATGTCACACACATATTGTACTTAATTTCAAAGTGTTGATATTTAAATCTAAAGGGTTTAAATGTCTGGATTTGGGGGGTTGTATTTTTTAGTAAATATCATTTAAATGACCTGCCTGAAGTTTTACAATCATGGATGTTGGGGAAAAAACAAGAAAACAGCGTTCGTTTTTAACCGGCGTCGGGCAGTTCTTGGTTTTATTTATTCGGTGATCGTGATTTGTTTTTTATAAAATTTAATTTTTCAGAACAATTACAGGATATAGAGTGCAATCATTTTGCTAGATGCCTGGACTAAATATTTACTTTCAAATTAGTAAGATATTTCTTAATAATTTGGTAGTAATTTGTTTGGATACCTGCAAATGGTGTATCCTACCTTAAAATTTAATTATTGATTGTAAAATAATTATATTTATACAATTACAAAGTTCCAGAAAGGCATCCAAATGTTGAACATTGTCAAGTTTATGTTGAGCATATAGTCCATTGTAATTCAAAGTTGGCACTGCAAATGGAATGGTACATTTTTAAAAACCCTGAACAGGTGGAAAAACAATTTTCCACTTGTGTGAAAAGGCTCAATTATTTTTTTACCACTCATTCCCAGGTTAACTTTGAATTGCAATGTACAGTAAGCCCCTACAGTTGGTACATGTACCAAATCATTCTTATGCAGTAAAGATTTAAAAAGATGCTTTGAACTTTGCCAAGGTTAAATACAACTAAAATGAGTGATTTTTCTGAAGAAGACATTTTAATGCAACAAGACATGGCCGATTTAGGTACATGTTTTACAGAACTTTCAGCAAATATCTACCGTACATGTACTTGGTCATTTACTTGGTCATTTACTGACACATTGAAGCTTGCAGAGGCACTGGTTTCCACAGTTAAAACCTGCGTTTGTAATCTGATGAGGCTGTTACATAGCGGAATACAAGCCATGCACAGCCATGGTATTGTAACACTGATTATTTGAATCTAGGTTGTCCCACATGTACCGGTAGGTCAGGTTACCATAGTGTTGGCGGAAAGCTACTGAGGGTATAACTATACATGTACACAGAAGAACAGATGAATCTCACTGGAACAATAACTGGGTCGCTATATGTTTATTGTTAAACACAGATGAATACTGTTGTACAGGAGATGGTCTCAGCTGTATCGCACATCTAATGCTTCAGTAAGCGACTATACGCACCTTCTCCGTCTATGTACGCCTGCTCCTGCCTGCTGAGGTTTCTATTTGTTTTGGGTGAAAGGATGTCAACTCCTAAACAAATTTAATTACATGTACTGTATCTGTACTAAGTATGTGAACATAAATACATTCGAATCAAAATATACATTCGAAAGTGTACCTTTGTTGCCATGGTTTCCCTTATGATTGTGGGATTTATTGCCCCAGGCAAATCCATTGACCTCCAGGTGGCTTGAACATGTTGGGCCACTTTTGTCACTGCTTGGCCGTTGGTGGTTAAAAACAGTGGACTGGAGTCTGAGAGGATGTCAACTCCTAAACAAATTTAAATACATGTACCTGTACTAAGTATGTGAACATAAAATATACATTCCAATCAAAGATTCTCCAACTTATGACTACAATGTACGTCTCTTTAATGCAAGGTACATGTGTGGTGCTAAAGATAGACAAAATACATGGAACAGAAATCCTGTAAAGAACTTTGACCTACAGTGTATTTGCTCACCATTACACCTGGATACTGGCCGACCATACTGGACATAGTACTCTCTTGTTTCCTGATGGCAAAATATTACGGCCGGCCCAGCCCTTGCCGTCTTATGCTTGGCAACCTACAACAAATTGACTTTGGGTTATTTTGTGTCAAATCACCTAATTGGGGTAAACCCAACCCTCCTCAAATTAGTTTGTATTAGTTCTCCAGGAACTGCGCTGTGACTAAATGATAATGTTTGGTACTAATGAATTTATGAATTTAAATTTATGGTAAAGTCATTGTGCCCTCAGTCAACTTTCACAAAGAGTTTCACCTGAAAAGATGTAATCTCCTCAAAGGTCCTTGGTAGAGTATGATTCTTCCTCTGCCGAAATTCGCCAAGTGTGGCGTTCTCGATGACGCCTGCCCGAGGCGCCTGGGTCAGAAGGATATCTACTATGAGTAGATTTTGCAGCATAGCTGCAGTCTTCATTGTAAGCTGGGTTCCTGAAAGACGGTTACACCATCACTTGGTAAAGATCACATAATAATAATATACATGTACATGTACAGTATAAAATGTACATGTACACCATGTATGATTTTTCTGTATAAAACAATACAAGGCTATTTGACTGGTCACTACAGTCACTTGAAGATTCAAGAACTCTCTCAAAACCTTTTTGTTTATTCGTTAATTGTTATCACCTTCACTGTATCTGACTGTTCTTCTGTAATCATCGCTGTTAAGCGCTGTGATACCATGTGTAAGCGAGCTTTATAAATGTTTATTATTATTATTATTAGTAGTAGTAGTAATTTGATGATCTATGGGTATTGGCCATGCAGCCCCAAAATGTAACTTACTTGGGTTGGTCAGAGACTGTAGCTCTTGCTAACTTGCTCTCAACCTGAAATTCCTGAATTGCTTTGAATCTAAGTTAGTGAATTTGAATGAAAATGTTTTAAAATAGCCGGGCAAACCTAAACAGCAAGAGTGATAAAAACACAAAACGTACGTAGTACTGTATCAACTCAAAATCACTTCGATCTAGCAAAAACCTATACATGTCATACTATGTATTACAGGGACACTCACTTTGGACCTGTGTATATATATAGGATAACCATAGAGCTACAATTCAATAGTACTGGCACCGTATAAAAAGTAAAATTCTCAGGTTTGTGAACAAACCTGGTTGCGCCCAGCAGGCATCACATTTATTTGCATACATGTATCTTGATTTTTCCTCCTGATATCAAGGAATAATTTAGTCAACGCTGACGTCAATATTTACGACTTTGTGTTTTGAAAATAGTGACTTAATATTCCTGAATCCCTTTCAGGCCACCATACTTTTCCCCCACCTTCACATCCTCTAGTGAGTGGTCATTGTAAGATGTACACCAAATATGCACATGTTGCAGTCGCGTGAAAGTGTGAGAAAATTGTGTAGTATTTTGTGTAGTTTATTTGTTCCTGCACGACTGTCTAGGATGTTAGGGTTAAGATATTTTAATTCACTAACATTAAATAATTACCAGAGTCATGATGTCAGAAATGGCTTGCCACGCAGACATTTTTTCTTTCATGCCTTGCATGGCCACATAATAGAACCGCTGTGTTGATGGGTCATGGCTCATGAGCTGGGCTACATTTTAATTATTCATTTGACCACATTCAGATCTCGGGAAACGTGACCGGTACTCCCTAACCGCCCGCACGTACCTGCAAATGACTCTAACGCCTGGTCGAATACATAGTCTAATTTAAACAAAACGATCGAGGGGCAGCTGTTGTTTTATAACAGTTACTAGCGTAATATTAAATTAGCGTTAATCCAAAAAATTCGGTAGTAAATGATTTAAAAATTCGCCAACAAAACGATGTATCGTACCGTTAATAGTTGAACGAAGAGAATGAGAAGAATACTCACCCTAACACTTTTTTCATCAAGGCAGGTGGCAGCCGCCAATGCCTTTATCTCCTCCGCCGACGGGTATTTGTCGTGGCTGACCCAGGCGGCCTCTAAAATTTCAACCGTCTCGGCCCGGAATCTGCCCGTCCGACGGGGACTTCCAACGTCCCGCTGGCCCAGCCCGGATGGACCGGCGCCTGTAATGAAATGCACAAGGAATAAGTTTTCCAACATTTTAAAGAAATTGTTAAACACAGATGAATACTGTTGTACAGGAGATGGTCTCAGCTGTTCCTTCCAAACAAAGTTGTATCGCACATCTAATGCTTCAGTAAGCGACTAAACACATCTTCTCCGTCTACGTACGCCTGCTCCTGCCGGCTGAGGTTTCTATTTGTTTTGGGTGAGAGGATGTCAACTCCTAAACAAATTTAAATACATGTACCTGTACTAAGTATGCGAACATAAAATATACATTCGAAAGTGTACCTTTGTTGCCACGGTTTTCCTTATGATTGTGGGATTTATAGTCTTTGGGCAAGACGTTGCTTAATTCGCAGCCACGAGAGGGCGCTATCGCGACAAACCATCATCACTCGCCATCCTGTCCGTAACAACGTCTTTGGAATTACGTCGAGGTAGAGATATGCGCACGCACCTGCTTAGCCTAATGAATGCAGCGTACATTACGTACTTTGCATAAACATACATATGCATAGGTCTAACACCCTGACTCAACTTCTCATTGCATCTGGATGTACATGTACATGTGTATGTGTATGCATATATACATGTATTGTACACAAATGTACATGTACATACTGTACACATTTTATCATCAAACGTGTTCAACGTTATTCGTGAAAATGGAAGACTTTTCGGTACATATTAATTAGGGTCATCTCTTGCCAACAAGTTTTAAAGGCAGAATTCGTTTGGTATTTTGAAAATGACAACGTTCCCCTTAAAATATATTTATTTTTATGAATTTCTTTGGTCATAAATTCAGGACGAATTTCACCTTTGCAATTTATTTTTCAAATTTCTTTTTAGGATCTTTATACACCCTTCACATACACGGATTTTTCCAACTCGTGGTCAATCGCAAGCATCCGTAAATAACTCGCTGGTATCCGTAAATAATTCGTCACAACTCGCAACAACTCGCAGACACAAAAAAATCTTACGATTGTCCACGGTTTGAGTTTTCCGTAAATAACTCGTAAAAAGCTTGTAACAATCCGTAAGTATCGTAAACCACTCGCAACAACACGTAACCATCCGTAAACTGCTCGCAAAAATCCGTAAATGACTCGTACCAATTTTTTTAACAATTTGTTACGGTTAGTTTACGATTTGTTTACGGATTATTACGAGCTAGTGCTTACGTGTTGTTAATGATTTCATTCGGGTCGTGTTACGATGACTTAACGGATTGTTACAAGTTATTACGAGCACTTTACGTGTAGTTACGAGTACTTTAATAATAAATACGTATACTTTACGAATGATTGTACATGTACATTGAGATTTGCAGGATTTATATATTTTTTGACAACAAATCCTGAGGACTCGTAAATACTTGTAACTAACTCGTAAGTCGTAACTATTCGTAACAACACGTAAACAGGTCGTAAAATGCTCGTAAGTTGCTCGTAGTTATCCGTGACAACTCGTTACAAATCGTGGAATTTTGACGTAAATACATGGCAATAACTCGTAATAATCCGTAATAAACCGTAAATAGCCCGTAATAACTCGTAACAACACTTAAATCAGTCGTAAAACTGGCCAAATCGTAAGGATCTGTGAATCTGTGCGATCCGTAAAGACTCGTAAGAAAAATCCGTGTATGTGAAGGGAGTATCAGTAACCCAACGTCTCAAAGGAAACAATTTGGTTTACGTATATAATTATGTGCCTTTTCATATAATTTTAAAATTGCCCCCCCCACCCCCTCCTTTGTGGTCGCCATTGTGCTTGTGGAATATTCAGTTTTTTTCATGATTCTTTGTAGGTTTTAGGGAATAGGGGGGGGGGGGGGGGGGGGGAGCGTTAGGTAAGAGTGTATATATGTGTGGTATATGCATGGTCTAACTTAGACCACCATATACCACCATATTAGACTCTAAGGGTAGTCCCTTGGTCTCATCATATCGTGCTGGGTATATTAGTGGCTAAGCAAGCTTCAGGGTAATCATCAATTAATTCTTACTACTAGTAAAATATTCCCACAGACTTTTATGCAATTTATAAGCTGCAGCCAAGGAATTCGGACATGGCCTATTTTTCAGAGGGGAAAACTATAGTATTAGACACATTTTATCTTTACAGTTACACTGCAGTTGCCAATTTAGTCATTCTAATTGAGTTTCAGTTATTAATACAAAGCAGCAAACAGCGACATTTAGAGTGGTTTGTTAATTATTTTTGGCCTCAAATGAAATTCAATGAAATATACATGTGAATCATTTTCAAAATTTAATTCTTTAATAACACTTGCAATTGAGCCTGAGGTACATGTAAGATTAGGAATGTATTCCTACCTCAATGCACTTATAATAAAGGTTAAATTTATCCAAATCACTAGAAATAAACATGATGTCCATAAATTAAACGCAGATTAAACACCATCGCCTAGGTTTCCTGTCCGCTCCTTCTGCCATTTCGGAGCCCACCGTGCACACGGAGAAAACCGTGCCGGCGACTTTCTGATGCCGACTCGATCGTGCGAGTATCTCGGTACTTGCTACCTGACCTATTCTACACTAGCTGTCGTATGTGCGCGTGCGCGAAGAAAAGATTTCCTTCATTAACATACATAAATAGCGCATGCGCACTAGTTTTTTACCGTTTTCGGTAAAAAAATTTACCTAATTCCAAAGACGTTGTTACGGACAGGATGGCGAGTGATGATGGTTTGTCGCGATAGCGCCCTCTCGTGGCTGCGAATTAAGCAACGTCTTGCCCAAAGACTATGGGATTTATTGCCCCAGGCAAATCCATCAACCTCCAAGTGGCTTGAACATGTTGGGCTACTTTTGTTACTGCTTGGCCTTGCTTGTTAAGAACAGCGGACTGGAATCCAAGAGGATGTCAACTCCTCAACAAATTTAAATACATGTACCTGTACTAAGTACGGTATGTGAACATAAATTATACCTTCGAATCAAAGAATATCTACTTTTTTGTCATTTCTCCAACTTATGACTACAATGTACGTCTCTTTAATGCAAGGTACATGTGTGGTGCTACAGATAGACAAAATACATGGAACAGAAATCCTGTAAAGAACTGTGACCTATTTGCTCACCATTACACCTGGATACTGGCCGGCCATACTGGACATAGTACTCTCTTGTTTCCTGATGGCAAAATATTACGGCCGGCCCAGCCCTTGCCGTCTTTGACTTTGGGTTATTTTGTGTCAAATCACCCAATTGGGGTAAACCCAACCCTCTTCAAATGACTAAATGATAATACGGCCGGCCCAGCCCTTGCCGTCTTTGACTTTGGGTTATTTTGTGTCAAATCACCCAATTGGGGTAAACCCAACCCTCTTCAAATGACTAAATGATAATACGGCCGGCCCAGCCCTTGCCGTCTTTGACTTTGGGTTATTTTGTGTCAAATCACCCAATTGGGGTAAACCCAACCCTCTTCAAATGACTAAATGATAATACGGCCGGCCCAGCCCTTGCCGTCTTTGACTTTGGGTTATTTTGTGTCAAATCACCCAATTGGGGTAAACCCAACCCTCTTCAAATTAGTTTGTATTAGTTCTCCAGGAACTGTGCTGTGACTAAATGATAATGTTTGGTACTAATGAATTTATGAATTTAAATTTATGGTAAAGTCATTGTGCTCTCAGTCAACTTTCACAAAGAGTTTCACCTGAAAAGATGTAATCTCCTCAAAGGTCCTTGGTAGAGTATGATTCTTCCTCTGTCGAAATTCGCCAAGTGTGGCGTTCTCAATGACGCCTGCCCGAGGCGCCTGGGTCAGAAGGATATCTACTATGAGTAGATTTCGCAGCCTAGCTGCAGTCTTCATTGTAAGCTGGGTTCCTGAAAGACGGTTACACCATCACTTGGTAAAGATCACATGATAATAATAATATACATGTACAGTATAAAATGTACATGTACACCATGTATGATTTTTCTGTATAAAACAATACAAGGCTATTTGACTGGTCACTACAGTCACTTGAAGATTCAAGAACTCTCTCAAAACCTTTTTGTTTATTCGTTAATTGTTATCACCTTCACTGTATCTGACTGTTCTTCTGTAATCATCGCTGTTAAGCGCTGTGATACCATGTGTAAGCGAGCTTTATAAATGTTTATTATTATTATTAGTAGTAGTAGTAGTAATTTGATGATCTATGGGTATTGGCCATGCAGCCCCAAAATGTAACTTACTTGGGTTGGTCAGAGACTGTAGCTCTTGCTAAGCTCTCAACCTGAAATTCCTGAATTGCTTTGAATCTAAGTTAGTGAATTTGAATGAAAATGTTTTAAAATAGCCGGGCAAACCTAAACAGCAAGAGTGATAAAAACACAAAACGTACATCTTATGTAGTACTGTGTCAACTCAAAATCACTTCGATCTAGCAAAAACCTATACATGTCATACTATGTATTACAGGGACACTCACTTTGGACCTGTGTATATATATAGGATAACCATAGAGCTACAATTCAATAGTACTGGCACCGTATAAAAAGTAAAATTCTCAGGTTTGTGAACAAACCTGGTTGCGCCCAGCAGGCATCACATTTATTTGCATACATGTATCTTGATTTTTCCTCCTGATATCAAGGAATAATTTAGTCAACGCTGACGTCAATATTTACGACTTTGTGTTTTGAAAATAGTGACTTAATATTCCTGAATCCCTTTCAGGCCACCATACTTTTCCCCCACCTTCACATCCTCTAGTGAGTGGTCATTGTAAGATGTACACCAAATATGCACATGTTGCAGTCACGTGAAAGTGTGAGAAAATTGTGTAGTATTTTGTGTAGTTTATTTGTTCCTGCACGACTGTCTAGGATGTTAGGGTTAAGATATTTTAATTCACTAACATTAAATAATTACCAGAGTCATGATGTCAGAAATGGCTTGCCACGCAGACATTTTTTCTTTCATGCCTTGCATGGCCACATAATAGAACCGCTGTGTTGATGGGTCATGGCTCATGAGCTGGGCTACATTTTAATTATTCATTTGACCACATTCAGATCTCGGGAAATGTGACCGGTACTCCCTAACCGCCCGCACGTACCTGCAAATGACTCTAACGCCCGGTCGAATACATAGTCTAATTTAAACAAAACGATCGAGGGGCAGCTGTTGTTTTATAACAGTTACTAGCGTAATATTAAATTAGCGTTAATCCAAAAAATTCGGTAGTAAATGATTTAAAAATTCGCCAACAAAACGATGTATCGTACCGTTAATAGTTGAACGAAGAGAATGAGAAGAATACTCACCCTAACACTTTTTTCATCAAGGCAGGTGGCAGCCGCCAATGCCTTTATCTCCTCCGCCGACGGGTATTTGTCGTGGCTGACCCAGGCGGCCTCTAAAATTTCAACCGTCTCGGCCCGGAATCTGCCCGTCCGACGGGGACTTCCAACGTCCCGCTGGCCCAGCCCGGATGGACCGGCGCCTGTAATGAAATGCACAAGGAATAAGTTTTCCAACATTTTAAAGAAAGACAGAGCATCAAATTGTTTCCTTGAAATAAGGATCGACATTACAGGATGATTCTGATTCAAAAAAACGGAAGCAAACGTACCTTCGTCGCATTTTTGAGTAGGAGGGTTAGACATAATAAATTGTACGTCCGTCTAGCTTGCCCGAGCGAAGTGGCCGCCCGGGCTTCATCAGTTGTCGGCTACGTCCGGCCGTGTACCGCATCGCAAGGGCCGCTGAAGGACGTTGGCGTCATCCACTTGTCCGTCGCGATCGCTCAACAAGGCGTTGACACCTCGGAGACGTCGTCTGGGGGCATCCTCCACAACCCCCTGCTGCAACTCGTCCTCCTCAACGTCCTCGTCTGTGTCGTCTTCGCCGGCATCCACGTGGTCTGGTGGCTGAATGTCATCGTCCTCGTCAACTTGTTCTCCGTCGTTTAGTCGGTCCCGCAGTTCCACAATGCGACGCGGCACGTCCGAAGGCACCTGCCATTGAAGAAAGAAAGGGAACTCTCCCAAAACTAAGTCCCGGTCATCCAAAAGCTGGTGGTCTCTCCAGACGCTGCATATCTCGTGGACGTTGATTTCTGGGGTTAGGGTAACATGACAATAAAAAATATGAAACGACGACGGCGGCGGAATAAACATTAGGTAGCTGGGTAGGTACGTAGGGAAACAGGGAATGACAGGGAATCATAAGTAACCGGGCCGGGGGGCGAATTTTGTATTTTTTTTTTCCCAAACAGGTGTGCAGAATTTCATAAATTATTCAGTAATTTTGATGAACTAGTTACAATAAATGACTTTGTCGAGCTGCTATACGTAGTGTAGTGGATAACGGGCCCTGGTTCGAATCCTGCTGTAGTAGGTCACCTCGTTTTTTTTGCTAGTCAAATTGATAGCTTTAGAGTGTTTTTAATTTAGAGGGGAAAAGGAGATCTATAGAACCTAAGTGTTGTAATTCGCGGCCGGGGGGGGGGGGGGGGGGGGGGCAGTTAGGGAATATGTACTCACGCAGGTTTTGGGAGTAGTCGCGCCAATTGAACCAGGGATGCCAGCGAGGCGGCTGGTTGCGTCTAACCCGCTCCCTGTGAGTAAGAAGAATGAGCAGGCCGAAAAGGTCCATGTGGTCGCGGTTTGTGGAAGGGCGACCAGCAACCACACCGTCTATGCATCTGATGAGCTGCGACACGATGGGGTCAAAGGCCGAGACGGTCGTGATCGAAGGGCAGTTAACGGCCGTAGTCTTGCATTCAGCAATAGCCGCCTTCGCCCGAATCAACCGCCTCTCCGCGTCGTTTTCCATTATGAGGCAGAAACGGAGAGGGTTGTTTCGGGAGAAGGCGGGCAGCATCCTTGGCCAGGCCGTAATGCTGTGATCGTGCAAGATCGACCGGAGAAGGGCCATCGGATCCATTTCCGAGGCGGCGACCATCGCTGCAAACACGGAGCACACCATGGCTGGATAGCCCCTCCTGGCATGGCTGTGCTGTAGCATCTGCAATACCTGCAGTTGAAATAATGAAATAAATTACTTAATTAATAGCCGGTTGACGAAAATATGACAAAACCTCGACTAACTAAATTAGGAGGGTGTTAAATCTAACTTTTATCTCCATATTGTGGAGATATTAATACAGACAGACAGACAAACCTCTACATCCCCCACCGCAGACCTGGTGCCCCCGTGCAATCGCTGGTTGTTGCCGTCGAACACCTCCGGACGGAGTCCCACCAGTGACCGCCAGCAGCAGATTAATCGCAGCAGGAAAGGCAGCCACGGCACTTGCGGCGGCGGCGGGTTTTGTTGCCGCAAGCAGGCCAGGCAGGTTTCATCTAGATTTTCAAGAAACCACTGGACCGCCTGCGGCCGAATCAGCAGGTGTCTCGCAGCTTGGACTGCCGATTGCGCTGCGCCCCGAGCGAGATCTTGGTGCCCAACGTGCTCCAATCTTGTCGTAGGAGGCAGCAGATTGGGCGAGTTTCCGATGGTACCGCCGAGTGCTGCCTTCAGCGGGTGGTACAGCAGGCGGAGGGTGCCCCCGTCGACAAAAAAAAAATCGAGGAAGGCCTTGCCCGCCACTCTCCTCGCCACGCACTGGTACTCGTCTTCCACAACGCCGAGGATTTCGGCGGCGGCGGCTATTACCGGACGGTCGTGCGGGCGAACGATGAGGGCTTCCGCCTCTATCATCCACAGCACGACCTCGCCGTCAGGAAAAGTGTCCGCTGCGATGGCGTCCTTGAGGAGAAACTCAATTCTGAAGGTGTGAGGGCACACCGTCAGATATTGCAGTATGCCCCTAGTCGCGCCGGTCCACATCGCAACGCGTTCGTGCAGTGCTTTGTAGGGCTTTGTGGGGTGGGTCACTAAGGACGCCAGGACGTGACCCCGCTGCTTGTTTTGCCGAAGCTCCACGGACCTGGCGTGCATGGTGACTGGGTGGTAACCCCTCATCTCCGCAATGCTGCCCGCGCCAAATCGTGTGGTCAGAGCGTCGAGAAGTCCGCCCGGATTGCAACCGGTGAACGTGGCACTCATGCCGCGTCTGTCGCTCAGCGGGAAAAAGAAACTGCCTCCCCTTCTCCTCAGCTCGGAATTTAGGGCGACCCGCCCTCCGGGCTCTGAAATGTTCATCCCCAAGTGAACCACGGAATGAAGGACGTCTTCCGCGCGGAAACCGGCGATGAAGCGGCCGTACGATGCCATGGACATTTTCATTCCAAACTGCACGACACCGGTGTACGCGTAGTCGTGACGGGCATCCCCGTATCGGTTGAGTTCACCCTGGAAAAAAATACGCAAAAGGTTAAAATCCAGTCGCCCTCACTCACTCACTCACTCACTCACTCGACATTCGTACAGCTAATTATAGGCATACCCGTTGATGAGATCAGACAAAACTGAAATTAAAAAGTAATAACATATCAAACATATCCGGATCATCGACGAGGGTCAGCTAGCTAGCTAGCTAGCTAGCTGGAAACTAATCAAAGCATCAAAAATACTGAGACTGCAATATGCTCGCGGGTCATGTAGTAGTAGTTTCACAATTAAAAATCGGTGTGTTTTTTTTTAAAGTTGTAGTATTTTCAATAGAGAAAAATAACTCAAAAAATCATTTGCACACTGGCCGCCCTCGGTTCGGTAGAAACATCATCTCCAGGTGTAGGTTTGAACTGAAGGGGGAAGGGGGGGGGGGGGGCATATGTCGTTCTTCAACATAATTGTAACAAATCATTACCTGCAGCCGTAGCACCAACAGACGCATAATCTCGCCGTTTATGGTGATGGAGCGGGCACCCGTCTCTCGGATTTTTTCCTCCACCTCGACGGCGTCTTCGATATAAGACAACCAGGCATTGTCGGGTCCCAGTTCGGACAAGCTAGCTGTGGCGATGAACCTGCAGAACGAAAAATGCCAACTTTGAAGGTAAATATCGCGAGCTATCCTCAAATGAACATTTTACGCGTTTAAGTGTTATTATTGTAATTCATCATAGCGAAACTCGTGTCTTTATAATCGAAAACTCAATTCAGACTCATCTAGTTTGTAAGTCAACATTTGGTTTCACAAATACACATATCCGATTCGGTCGGTGTACAAATCGATGAAAACCAAGAAGGCGGACAACCGTGCTGTTTCAAAAAAAATATATACCTCTCAGCAAACAGGTATACCATTAATTTACAAGAATGTACCGTTGTCAACATGCATTTTACCTCAAAATACAAACTCCTCTTTCAATAAATCCAATAATGAAATAACAGTTATTAAATAGCATCGTCGCGAGAATTATACGCACGATCAGTAATGCTACATTATGTACCCGACCGACCGTACGCACGTACGTACGTACGTACGTACGTACGCACGTACATTGTCCGATGGTACTTGGAAAGTTTTTAAAAAATAAAAATTGAAATACGTACATTTTTATTTAATCTGCTAATGAAAAACAAAAAACAAAAAAATTTAATACAATCAACGCGAGACTTATACGCACGGTCGATAATTATACATATGTACCCGACAGACCCCGCGTTGTGGGTGATATTTGAACCCTTCGCACGGCACACGTTAACGGTGATGGAAGGGGGCACATTCGTCATCTGTACGACGTGTCAATAATTGTGCCATTGTTGTACTGTAACCGTTGTTAAAATTACCCCTGCAAACAGACACACTTATATTAGTTGTCTAATAATGAAATTGAAGTTGTTAAATACAATTAACGCGAGACTAGTTATACGCGCAATCGATCAGTAATGGTACATGTGTACCCGACCGACCGACCGACCGGACGCACGGGCCCCGCGTTGCGGGTGATATTTGCCCTAAACACGGCACACGTTAACGCGCGTGAAGCCGTCGTCAACGGCGGTACCATGCTACTGCACGTAAAACGGCGTCGGGCAGTTATTATTATGTAGTTGTACAGCTAGGTTAAGGATAGGGAATTAGGGCATTGGTAAGGGTTTTGGTGAGGTGGCTCGAGGTCGGGGTCATGAAGGGGTCATTCGGACCACCCTGGATTTATATCATTCGTAGTAGGGTTCGTAGTACTCCAGGAAAGCTCTTGTTTCTTGATGACAACATATTACCGCCGGCCCAGCCCTTGCCGTCTTATGCTTGGCAACCTACAACAAATTGACTTTGGGTTATTTTGTGTCAAATCACCCAATTGGGGTAAACCCAACCCTCTTCAAATTAGTTTGTATTAGTTCTCCAGGAACTGTGCTGTGACTAAATGATAATGTTTGGTACTAATGAATTTGTGAATTTAAATTTATGGTAAAGTCATTGTGCTCTCAGTCAACTTTCACAAAGAGTTTCACCTGAAAAGATGTAATCTCCTCAAAGGTCCTTGGTAGAGTATGATTCTTCCTCTGCCGAAATTCGCCAAGTGTGGCGTTCTCGATGACGCCTTCCCGAGGCGCCTGGGTCAGGAGGAGATCTTCTATGAGTAGATTTTGCAGCCTAGCTGTGGTCTCCATTGTAAGCTGGGTTCCTGAAAGACGGTTACACCATCACTTGGTAAAGATCACATGATAATAATAATATACATGTACAGTATAAAATGTACATGTACACCATGTATGGTTTTTCTGTAAAAAACAATACAAGGCTATTTGACTAGTCACTACTCACTACAGTCACTTGAAGATTCAAGAACTCTCTCAAAACCTTTTTGTTTATTCGTTAATTGTTATCACTTCACTATATCGGACTGTTTTTCTGTAATCATCGCTGTTAAGCCCTGTGATACCATGTGTAAGAGAGCTTTATAAATGTTTATTATTAGTAGTAGTAGTAATTTGATGATCTATGGGTATTGGCCATGCAGCCCCAAAATGTAACTTACTTGGGTTGGTCAGAGACTGCAGCTCTTGCTAAGCTCTCAACCTGAAATTCCTGATGTGCTTCGAATCTAGGTTGGTAAATTTGAATGAAAATGTTTTAAAATAGCCGGGCAAACCTAAACAGCAAGAGTGATAAAAACACAAAACAGACATCTTATGTAGTACTGTATCAACTCAAAATCACTTCGATCTAGCAAAAACCTGTACATGTGATACTATGTATTACAGGGACACTCATTTTAGTCAACGTTGACGTCAATATTTAGGACTTTGTGGCAAGTCATAAAACTGTTTTGAGAATAGTGACTTAATATTCCTGAATCCCCTTCAGGCCACCATACTTTCCCCCCACCTTCACATCCTCTGGTGAGTGGTTATTGTAAGATGTACACCAAATATGCACATGTTGCAGTCGCGTGAAAGTGTGAGAAAATTGTGTAGTATTTTGTGTAGTTTATTTGTTCCTGCACGACTGTCTAGGATGTTAGGGTTAAGATATTTTAATTCACTAACATTAAATAATTACCAGAGTCATGATGTCAGAAATGGCTTGCCATGCAGACATTTTTTCTTTCATGCCTTGCATGGCCACATAATAGAACCGCTGTGTTGATGGGTCATGGCTCATGAGCTGGGCTACATTGTCGGCATCATGCTCTTTTAGATGGTGTACAGCCTGTATGAGACAACAAAATACAACATTTAACCCTTTGCTTTGAAAGTGTAATATTAATAATAACTATATGTGTTTGTGGACAAACACAGAGCTGTTTCGGGTCTCTAAAATGTCTTTGAATATGTGGGTGGTGGTCTATGTGTGTGCCAATTCTGAAGTCGATCGGATTTACCAAAGTGCCAAATATATATTGGTTGAAAAAAATTTGTACAAATCCTATGGGAAAAACTACAATGTGACGTCACATGACACCCGATGATGTCATCATGATTTGAACTTAATTTCTGTCTATAACACATCCTGTAATCCTTGTATACCAAGTTTGACCCAAATTAGACCTGTACTTTCTAAGATAGAGGGTCCCAAAAAAACTGCACCTTTTAATGTAACGTCACATGATTCGTCATCGTTGCGATTTTCCTCTGGGCCCTCCTGAGAATGGTGGTTGAGGTGTGTATTAAGTCTAGGCCGAGTTCGGGTGGTCTGTTCTTGATACGCGAACTCGGTTCTCGCGCTCGAACGGCGGGAACGCAACCCGTGAATTGAACATTGCACTCGGAACAAGAACACACACCACCTATCTATCAGGGTTTTGCAAGAACAAGTTACGCGTGTCAAGAACAGACCGCCCGAACCCAACCCTAAAGTCAATAGGATTTACCAAAGTGTCAAAGTTAATAGTCTGAAGAAAAGACATTGGACGATAATTTGGTAACAGATTATATATTTGCATAACTTTATACAGTTACGTTACTAATAATTTTATTGTTAGACTTTTGTTTTTACTAGAATATTTGTGTAAACATGAAGAATTATAAGAATTGTATAGGAAGTGTTTGTAACACATGGATTGGTATAGTTGTATACCTGTATGTCAAAGATAATATTTTTATTTCGTAGTAAGTCTGGTCTTGGGTATAATAATACAGTGGATTATAATAAGCATATGTGTCAGTAAATATAACTTTACCAAGAAGAGGGTTTCATCCGTTGCTTTGAGAGTGGTCGCCTGTTGATATGTTTGTTAGGACATTTTCCACAACGACTTGTGTGCCACTGCTCGGTACCTCAGCTTTAGAATGTGTAATCCAAAGGTTTATCTGAATCTTGTTGTTTGTTGTTGGGTCGACAAGGTCGACGCTCCTCAGTTTGTAAGATGCTCCTTCCTTTACGGGTGACACCTACCGGGTAGTTGAATGGAAAATTAATTTTACATATTAATGTTTAAAATATAATGCGTTGTTGAATATGATAATTGAGAATGTAACTCTTCCATGCCTTTCCGAAATTGAAACACAGGTCGTTCCGGGTTGTACCGGAGAGGTCAGTTCATTTGAGGATGGTCCTTCGATGATATCTTGCAGGTTGATTTCACAAAGCTCTGTAAAGCAGTAAAATATGATATGTTTCAACTAAATATTGTGGCGATGGATTTTCTCTGACCTTATAACAAATCTTGGTTACAACGCTGCGCATCAGTCCAAAATCCTCCAATTTTAATATGCACATGATGCATTAATATTGTCGTTATATATGGGGAGATTATATATGCCGCAAATTATGCACCATATATATATATATATATATATATCCATATAATCACATGGACTGTATCAATCAAGCTGAGAAAAATGATTAGACGGGTACAATTTTAACCGACACGATTACAACAAGGTTTCGTCGGAGCATGGTTAGTGGAAGGAGCCGTCGGAGCATGTCAAATTTTGGCACCAGGAACAACCGGGTGTCTGTGTCGACGCATCCCGTGTCACGGCCGGCGGTGTTCACCTGACCCATTCCGGCCACCCCACTTCTGTGTCTTCGGTTCTTGAACCAAATCTGAGGAAGGTAATGGTAAACAATTGATAAAATATTGTTTGCGTCAACAGTTAAAGCTGCGCTTCGATCTACCGATGGATGGATGTATATGTTATATATATATATATATATATATATATATTTGTAATTCCGCCTCAATGGTCAAATTTCATTATATCGTTGTTGTTAATTAGTTTCACTGACATGTCCAAAGTGTTATAATCATGGATGCGAGGAAAAAAAGGGCGAAAACAGCGTTTGTCTTTACGAGCAGTTAATCTTATGTTAGTCAATGAATTTTCGTACGGAAATTACATTGTTCAAGACAATTAAAGAATATCTAGTGCAATCACCCTAACCGACCGGACTCACAGACCCCGCATTGTGGGTGATATTTGGCCTAACGATATATCCATTTTTGGTGTGGTCAAAAGAACGCTTTCCAAAAAAAGAACAACGGAAACTAATGAAACTCACCCTAACGAAGTCTTCTGTCAGGCCGGTTATAGTGGCCAGCCGCACCCGCTCCTCGTGAGACGGATACATACAGTCCCGGAAAGAAGCGCTCAATTCTGAAAATTGTTCACGGTTTAATCTTGTACGCCGGGTAGGCTGCTGGCCGCACCCGGCGACTTGTCCCTGGTCCGCCGCACCGGTATCCGGACAAGATGAAGATGACTCGGACACTAGTTAAATGGAAAAGGAATAAGTGTAAACATTCCTGAAAAACAAAATATTAAAGTCTTTCAAAGAAATACTCATCATAAAAGGATGATTCAGGTAGTAAACAAAATAAATAAACGTACCTTCCTCGGATTTCACGAGATCAGACATGATGTACAGTACCAGTGAAGTTATTAATTTTGTCGGTGTTGATGGTTGCAGTTTTACTTGCGAACTGAATTTTAGGTGGACGTACGCATTTGCCCTCCCAATGCTTAAGTGCAGTGACATTCTATACGCCTACGTACGACCTGCCCGGCCTATGGGTACACGTACGTACCCGTGGGCTGGTATCTGTCCAAGGTGATTGACTGGAATAATGTTTACACAATTTTTTGTTTGTACGAGCCAATTCGTATATGCGTCGAGCGGCGTCCTAACGTCTCGACAAGGTATCAATAAACATGTATCTATCATGATTGTAAACGCCCGTAAACACCACCCGTTGCTTCTCAAAGATTGTGTAAGTTTGCCGAGGTTATTATGGGGGAAGCATAACTTAAAATCTTTGAGATCTGCTTGTTACAGACTTTGTTTTTAAAAGACAGGGTTTACAGGTAAATCTAACCAGTGTTCGAAATTTTCAACTGGCAATATTATTTTAATACTGTTTTTTTTTTTTAGGGGGGTTCACATTATTAAAGGGATGTACATTCTATCATCGGAATCTTGAAGGGAAAGCAGTTGGTCGACCTGTTTGTTTAATTTGCCGTGTTGTAAACGAGAATTTCAAGTTTTCGTTAGAGTATAGCTTACCAGGATTAGTTGTTTTTTGGGGGAGGGGCCGGCCGGGTTTCATCACTTGTGAGCAACATCCGTCCCTCGCCTTGGTCGCTGTTGGCCGTTGCCGTCATTCACTTGGCCAAGTTCGTGTAAGAAGGCGCCTAGACCTCGTCTGCGCCGTATGGGGGGGGGGGGGGGACATCCTCCACTGACTGCGGAAAATCATCAATCGTGTCCTCGTCTTCTTCCTCTTCATCGGCCTCCACGACATCCGGTGGGAGATCAGTCTCACCTTCACCATCATCATGCAGTCTGTCCCGCAGTTCAACGATGCAGCGAGGCACGTCTGTCGATACCTGCCACTGAAGGAAAAAAGGGAACTCCCCTACAACCAAGTCCCGATCCTGCAACAGCTGATAATCTCGCATAACGCTGCAAATTTCCAGCACGTTGATTTCTGGGGAGGGGAGGGGGGGGGGGGGGAAACATAACAAAAAATAATTAAAAAATGGGTCGTGGAAAGCAATAACGGGGTCAGAGGGCAATTGAATATGTGTCAACATGTACTCACACAGGTTTTGTGAATAATCACGCCAATTGAACCAGGGATCCCAGCGAGGCGGCTTGCCTCGTCTCAACCGTTCCCTGTGTGTCACAACGATCAGGACCCCGAAAATGTCCATATGGTCGCGGTTGGTCGACGGACGATCAGCAACCACATCATCGATGCACCTGGGGAGCTGCGATACGACCGGGTCCAAGGGCAAAACGGTCTTGATCGAAGGGCAGTTAATTGCCGTTGTCTGGCATTCGGCAATAGCTGCCTTTGCCCGAATTAACCGCCTCTCCGCGTCGTTGTCAATTAGCAAACAGAAACGCAGAGGGTTGTTTCGGGAAAAGGCGGGCAGCATCCTGGGCCAGGCGGTTATGCTGTACAGCTCTTATGCGCTTTGTTGGTCTTTTCTTTCTTGGCGCGTTTTCTATGTCGCTTGGCGCTTCGCCTTTGTCACTGTTTATGGGACTTTGCCATTCTTGAAACGGCCCGTGTTTCGCTTAGAGTTCTGGTGTTGACATTTCTGGTTGGCTGGCTTGCTCGTTTTCTCCCCTTTCCACCCCAAACAGTAGGTTGCAATCTGCGTTCTTGCATGTTTCTACATCGTGTACTTCGCAACTGCGCAGATGGCTGTATGCCCGCTTGATTTCTGGTTTGGTTATTTCCACGGCGTTGTCCATGCATAGTGTTTGCAGCGCCCCACATACTGCTGCCGACGCCAACATGTCTGCGTAGTCTTTGTCAAGGTCTGTGTCTATTACGTTTGCGATTTTTTTTTCAGCAGTTGCTGAGCCAAGGTCTCTATTTGTGCGATTTCTTTTCCCATGTTTGTCCCGTCACTGTTTGGCATTCCTAGTACCCCTGGATGTAAGTCTGCCCCTTTGTCTGCCCACGGTGCTGATTCCCAGTCGAATGTTCCCCATTCAAACACACTTGCCCTGTTCTTTAGTGCTGCTCTGTCAGATGAGTTACACAGTTGTTGCCATGGGTGCAAGTTCGTTGTTACAAAGCACGGTGTTTTGGCCACTTTTACTGGTGCCCCAAATTTTACCGGTATCTCTGTCGTGTCACCCCCCAGCAATTCTTAGAACTTTTTTTGAGTTTTTTTCTGTGATCGTCATTTGTGACCTGTTCCAACGAAACCTGGACAAAGTCGCACAATGTGTTTTGTCACAATGTACTCCTGAAGTCATTTCGGGATGGATTTTACCATTTTGATGTTTTAGGTTTTCCTAAGTCACTCACTATTAATCTACAATCTCATCAAATTTGAACAAAATCCGTCTACCAGAAGTTTTTTTTTTTTGTCAATTTTGTGAAATATTTGTGTATAGAAATAATACGCTTTTCTGAACTTCAAAGCTGTTTATCTCATAATTAGGCTGTCAGGGTTTTATCACTAAATCCAGACCCCAGGGAAGATAGGGTGGGGGTACATATGTAAATGATACATCATTTTAAAGCTGAGAACCTAGAGAATTTGAAAAATAGCAAAATCTGAAAAACTAAAAAGTCGACTTTGTCCAGGTTTCGTTGGAACAGGTCACATTTCATCTTCTACCAGGTATCGACATCCATTTGAATATCGACTCTTCTGACGATTGCCCACCGATTACTGCGTGATTTTGTACTGCCCTTTGTAACGGTTTTATGACCCATGACTTTCCTGCGTTGCTTGCGCCGTATATCACTACACTGTTCAACTTCTTGTTCTGTGTGTCTTTGTTAAACACTGTGTGTACCAACTTTTTCCAGTCTTTGACGCATATCCCTTTGTCCCTTAGGAAAAAGCAAGGGCTTTCTTGCTTTCGTTTAGGCTCATTATGACCTTGTTTGTGTCTAGATCATACGATTTCCCCCTCCCCGTGGAGTTCCACGTACAAGTACTTGTCTACAAATTGTTGTAGGGTTTTGGAGTGTTCGGTTACCCGGTAGTGATGTACGGCATTTGTCCATATTGGTCTTATCAACGAAGGATTGATAGTAGCCACATGCAATTTTCTTGCTAAGTGTTCATCCACGTGTGCCCTCATTTCGTCTTTTAGTCTTGGTATTTCTGACAGGTCTGTTACCATGTACTTCTCCATGACTTCCATGAACAAGTCAAAGTTCTTTTCGCCCAATTTTTGAGCGGGTTTCTTCGCGCCTGGCCTTTTTACCCCGTTTTCTATGTCCATACGTTCTACCCTCTTACGGAGTGACATCTCCATATACAGTGTTACATCTACATACTTAAACACTTCTTCTACCACTCTAATTCCCGATACAATCGGGTCAAAACTACATTTTGTCATTTTGTAACAATTTACATATTACATCGGGCACAAATGTGTGTTTGTCAACAATATCTGCCACAATATACTCGGAAAGCCGTGAAGTCGCGTCAATTTCAACAACTTGAAATCCCACTCTGTGGGATTCAGGATCACTCCGTGCACTGCCGCCGACGTTTCTTACATCGTAGATAGTTACATAAAGACGGGGAGAGAGTGGCGGAATCCAACCAGCTTTTCACCTTTGAGGTATTTTGTTCTTCATGAAGGAATATGCCAGAAAACACTGTGCATGGTTGTGAATTAGTTTCATGAACTGACGAGGCAATGTCATTGAGAGTCATCACTGTGTTTGTTGTTTAAGGTCGGTTGAGCAGAAACCTCATTACGAGTCGTGCCCGGGGAACCGACGCCAGCCAACTCGGTCTTTTGTAAAAACTCTCATCCCTCCGACAGGTCGGCCTTGGCCCGTCTTCCCTCGGCGTTGGGTGAAATCTGCGTTCAGAATGCATTGGGGTAAACCTGTGTCCTTCTTGCCACACCTGGCAGTCATTATCATGGCCCAAGAACGCTTTCAAATACAATATTTAACATCTTTTCGTCGGTAGTTGTTAGTGACACTTGTTTCGACAAGGATGCCACATTTCTGTCTCCATCTTGTGTGTGGATTTTATCAGCATGTGAACGAGGGAATGGTTCAGTTGTCTTTGTTCTGTTCTTTCGTTTATTTTTGTTTGCGTGCGCACTGGGAGATGAATGTTCATGTAACGACCTGTCAGTTTCATTTGTCAAATGTGGATCATAACTGGTACATGTATGTGATAAATGGGCAGTTTCACATTGATAGACATTTTATCATGTCGCTTTCCCCCTCTGATCATCTTTTTTTTTCTTTTTTCCAATGGTAACTGTTGTTGCCATCTTTTATTTGCAGGTTTAGTAAGTGATAGAAACTACTTTAAAAGCCTCTATTCGGGCTTTTGCAAAACGTTTATTGATTTGCATTAATTGTCTCTACACAACAAAGCGCAATCGGAAGCTTTTGCGATCATACCTTAAAAACATTGGCGGATCTTCCACAGGTGTGACTACAATACCCAAAATGATTTGTAATGTCCTGGTTCCATTTTAGCAATGGTCGATTTGCAGCTTTTGTGCTGACCTGCAATTAGAAATAACAAAGCGGTCTTCATATAATTTGAGACATTTGTAGTCGAAGGTTATCTATTGGTAAAATGAGGTCGATGTTGATTTGGTATTAAGTTCAACTGTTCGGTGCTGTTGTATGAAAAGTCGACCACACTTGATGTTACTAATCTTCGGATGTGGGACTCCAGATGAATTCTTTAACCCTAACCCTCCCAAATTCTCAAATTAATATGATTTTGCACACACCCTAGGGAGTTGGGGTTAAACAAATATTACAACTGTTGAACACCCCTAAAACGAGGTCGTTGGTAATTAACAACTTACATCATTGTAAAGGGATCTTGTTGTATCATTGATCAATTTTTTTTTAACAAAGACTCGGTACCTAATTTTTCTTTGTTATAGGCGGGATATTGTATTGTCAGTGCTCTTACTATCAGGGTTTCTTCCAACCCCCCCCCCCCCCCCCCCCCCCCCACCAATAAATTGAATGCACAAGCAAAACCAAAACAAATCAAAAATAATCAAGTGGCATTATAGTGTACTTACGCATTCTAGCGGCGATTGTTGTGTGTGCATCTGTCACTAGCTCGCCAATCTGGATTCTTTTTTTAAGAATTCAAGGCCCTTCTGTAGTGCCTTCTTGTCCATGAACTCCGCATGGATAGATTCTGTAGTATTTTCCATAAACGTATATGTGAGATATTGTGCCGAATGGCCAGGGCTGTCATTCCGTCCATCACCTAAGCAGCGATATAAAATTAACTGTTAGTACATTAAGAAATGACATACAAAATGAAAAGAATATGAGCATTTTGGTAAAAACAAAATTTTCAATTCAAAATTATAGCAAATAAACCTCGACAATTAACGTCACATGTAATGTTATCACTTCTGGATTGCCAGAAGTATGTGCAGAGGATTTAACGCTTCGTGTTAACTAATACAAATCACTTAGTCTATTATAAATAATACATCTTGTTTTCTAAGACCTATCCAACATTCAATGTAAGGCAAATTTCTCAAGAGATAGTATATGCAGAATTATAAATGTTCTGGTAATGATAAGAAATATTTGTTACTTACCATGCGGCGTCCATCGACCTGTGCCAACCGAAGATAGTGTTCAAAACACGGGCTGTTATGGTATAGCGTTAAAGCTGTCAGTAATACTTCACAGCAGTGTTATAACATGCACGACGTATAAAACTAAATTTCAGTGACAATGTTCACACATGGGAACTCAAAATCAGAGTGACCCAAGTAAATCTCACACAAGTCAGGCTCCACCCAAAATCACTAGATCTCAAATGTCCACTCACAATCACAAGGTAGTATTGCAACAATGAGGGCTATTGTTCTCGACTGCAGGGCTAGAGCATCTCACAATACAAAGTAGAACAAGCAACAAGCTGCATGAATACAGCGCTGTGCATGTGCTAGACATAGCTGCATAAAATTAGTGCAGAAGGAATGCATAGTATTTACTGTACAAAAGATGGGCGCTTGGCACGAATTAGCTGCATATTGGTTACAAGTTTTTACACTCCAGAGATCCCCAAAGATGCCAGTTTTACTGTGTCAAGAGTGAAAGTATAGTCAATACAGCAGGCATGATCCAGCCCTTAAAAAAAAGTAGGAAATGAATGACAAAACAGGAAAATAAACAATACATAGGAATGAATAGGAACTGAGGAGAGAAAAATAGTAGGAATTTCTACTTAAGTAGCTGACAAAAACCATGCCTCTACAGGTATTTGTTTTAATTGTAACAGTTAAACCTATCCAATTGTCGAAGGTTGTTTCCTGGAATAGGCACGGTAGGCCGACAGTTTCCAATTCACCGTCTGCCTCAGCTTTGCTACTGAGTAGTTGGAAGTTTGTATTGTAGAGAAATCAGCTCTATGTCGAGTACGGCCAAGAGGCGCAAGAGTACTTCGTGTGAAGTATGGAGGGGAACGTTACGAAGACTAAAATGAAACTGTTCAGACAAATTCTCTTAGCATTGCATCAGTCTGACGTTAAACTTTATTTAATTCTCCAATCGTACATACATCTTCCCTCTTCCACCGCCCAAACCCAACTTCTTTATCTGTGCTCGGCTGTAAGACGCACTGTCTTCCTAGGCCTTCTGGCTCTCGGGCTGGACTTGTATGGACGTCATATTAAATGTGTATCGTTGATGTTGCATTGTTCTACAAAGCACAAGGATTAATTTCGGTTTTCCCAAAAGTTTTTTCAAATTCAGTTTGAAACTAAATGATTTTAATGAAAGAAATCATCTGTGTTTACATCAAAATACCTTTGTTGGTAATTAAAGGTCGTCGGATAGGAGAAAACTGCCATGTTGATGGAGGCCAGGGCATCAAGTAGCTTCTGGATACTGGCTCCTGAAAGTAGCAACCCTGACGCCAGCATGAGATTGCCTGCCGAGATGTTGCCGATCATCGGTTGGCTTCTTCATTTCCTAGTGTACCCACAGGCTCTCGCCTTGCAGGACTGGTACACTTTGACAAGGGTTCCACCTATTGGTCAGGACAACTTCCTTCTTGATGCACCAGCACACTTAGGACAGTTTCTAGAAAAGTTCCAGGAGGTTTACTCCAAAAAAACAGGTATTTTCTGTCATCAGGGGTTGGGTGCTCACTTTTTCCATCAGAGCTGTAATGAGTTTCAAGTAATAGAGTACGAATTATATAAGGCATGTACGTTGTTGATTTTCAAGTTCCAAATGTACATGTGCAATAACCAATTTCCATAGTTTGAAAACCTGAAGTTGTTGTATGTGATTGGCACTTTTGCTAAAGGAGGAAAGGCATTTGTAAATGGAATGCATGATAAATTTTGGTTTGAAAATATTATTTGTTTATGTGAAAGTAATATAACGTGGCAGTGAGCATTTTTTAATATAAACTTACCAACCTCAAATCAAAATCTGAATCTGAGCTCCCCACGCAGGAAGGCTGGTAGTCACCATCAGACACAGGTTCAGAACGATCAGTGTCTACATCATCTTCCTCTTCAAGATCATTTCTAAAGATCGCTGCGGCAGAAGGCTGGCCGGGAGTTTCTGGTTTCAATTTTGTCAGTGGTGGTAGCTCTATCATCCAAAGCATGACCTCGCCGGCCGGAAAAGTGTCGACTGCGATGGCGTCCTTGAGGAGGAACTCCATTCTGAACGTGTGAGGGCAAACCGTCAGATAATGCAGGATGCCCCTAGTCGCGCTGGTCCACATCGCAAAACATTCATGCAATGATTTGAAGGCTTTTGTCGGGTGGGTCACTAAGGACGCCAGGACATGACCTCGCTGCTTCCTTTCTCGAAGCTCCACGGACCTGGCGTGCATGTTGACTGGATGATAACCCCTCATCTGCGCAATGTTGCCCACGCCAAATCGTATGGTCATTGCCGGATTGCAAACAGTGAACGTGGCACTCATGCCACGTCTATCGCTCAGCGGAAAAAAATCGTGCCTCCCCTTCTTCTCAGCTCGGGGTTTAGGGTGACCCGCCCTCCAGGGTCTGAAATGTTCATACCCAAGTGAACCACAGAGTGCAGGACGTCTTCCGCGCGGACACCAGCAATGAGTGGCTGTACTGTAGGATGCCATAGACATTTTCATCCCAAACTGCACGACCCCGGCATATGCAAAGTCGTGATGGGCCTTCCCGTCTCAGTTGAGTTCACCCTGAAAAAAAGTTGAAAAAAAGTTTTGAAAAGGTTAAAAACCAGTCACACTTAAGTTTTGTCTGATCTCATCGAGTATGCCTATATAAAAATGTTAAATCTAAAAGTTTGCATACATTAAACATGACTGTCGTTTTCTAAAAAAATAGAGCCCGATCGTGTTGGGAACACCTAATTGAACTTTGATTTTGTTGAGATGTTGGGAATGGGAGAGGGATGTAGTTAGTCCAGGAAAAAAATATTTATTTAATATCAGTAATAATATTCTACTGCACACATTGTTGTAGATATTAATAACAAATGATTGGTGTTTTTTTCAAAGTTATTACGAGTTCAAATGTTTAACTGTATAGATAAAGGGTAAATAATTAATTAAAAAAAACTACATCACACCAACAAGAATTCTCGTCACAACACACTGAACAATCCCAAAAAATGCTGCCACACCGCCACTGAGAGAGAGCTGGTGTTGAAATAAGAGACTCCAGCAAACATGTTGCTCACGCCGACCCGTTCGACGACTCTACCGTATAAATCGAGCTGGTGGTGCTGATTCCTGCAGTTTTAAAGTACATGTACATGTACTATTATTGTGTATAATTGTACACTGACCACTTCTCCTTGGTCGGTCCTTTTGTATGTACATGTATGGTGATGTATTTCCTGTTAGATCTAACACGTTGAAACTTTGCATCGAATTATAAAAACAAAATCACATCTTTTGGTCGACTTCTGAGGTGTGAAGGTTGTTTTCCATACCGACTCTTTTGGGAAATAGGTTTGTGAGGACATCCACAAGTTACCATAAACAACACTAATTGGCGTATATCTCTGCTTGTATCACACTTGTTGTAGTCGCCGCACTAGACGATCTTGACCAAGATTGTCTACTTTATTTTGTGCGTTAGGTCTATATAGCAGGGTCACTGAAAATAAAATCTGCTTTAGTTAGGTGAAAAGTTAGCCTCGTAACTATGTAAAAATAGAAGCATGTAGGGCCTACCTGAAATACACAATGCATTTTGGGGTATGCACCTTCTCCTTTCCGAGCTTGTCGATGTACCAATCTAGACACATGGGGGTAGCTTTACCCTCGATCCTCCAATCTATGTATATGTTTTAATAAATATATATGTGTTAATAAAACATAAAAACAACAAGGTAAAAATAGACTCTAAAACTTGTTGTTATTGTTTAAATAAACTTATAACTAAACGAAAATAAACAAAAAATGGAGTCTCGTGTACCAGTACTCCTTATGAAAAAGATATTTAGAGCCTGGAATTATGTCACTGAGAAAGTAGTCTTGTGCTCAATGTTTTGTCAATTGACTTGATAGATAGCTTCTCAGGAAACCAGGTATAAACTCTTCTAACTCAAGGGAAACAAGGACTTCCTTCATTTCACTTGACGGCAACTATGCATGAAACAATGAAGAAAGGACAAAGACAACATTTATAGCAATTCACCTTTTCACTGGTGAATTGTCCGGTCGGAGGCTGTTCCACCTATTGCACTTGCCGCGCCGGGCAAAGATGAAGCCCTCTATTCAATTTGTACAGGGAATTACGCGATTTCTTCATTTTTTTTACAGCAATAAAACAAGAATACTTTTTTTTCTTCGGAATAACGTGGGAGATATTGTTACTTTACAAAACAATGACATTTTAAAATATTTTGGTGTAGTGTTGGACAATATTTAATTATTTAGATTTTTTCACATTGACCACAACACTATTCATTGCTATTTATTCCCCTTTGAGTCCAGAGGGGGTGATAACTAACAGCCACCACTGACCAATCAAAGACATAAAACAAGGCCCGGTGATGTCATGCCGACTGCGTGGAATCCCCCCACCCCATCCCCAAACAAAAAGGCTATAAAAACGAACAACATGACCTAAAACTAAAGCCTGGAGTAGAACATTAAGAGATACAATGCTACACTTTGTAGCTTACACTGGCAATGGGCACTTGCTGCTTCCAACGATTTCACTTTTTCCTCCAGAGAAATAACCACCTCAAGAAGGCGGACGTTTTCCTCTTGAAGATCGTTTATTTTCTGGCATTCTAATTATGCACAAAATAAAAATTGAAACAAATACAAATTGGACATGTTAGCAATAAGTATTGTAATGATTTGTTTTTGGCAAACAGCTGGGGAGTGGGATATTACAAACACTTACCTTCTTCATCGGAGTTGACAGCCACGTACATCGTTTGGGGACACTTTCCTCCAATGATGGGTCTCTCCATGAGCAACTGCCATTCCCCATCGAAGATTGATGTTAATATTTTATGAGTTTATATTTCTTTACATCTGTCGGATTATTACAAATAATCTGAAATCATCTATTTTTAAGTGGTTGTGCCTTGACTTCGATGTACTAGTTCGCCATCTAGTAGAGTGATCTATCAAAGCCAAAGTCAGTCATGTTGAGCTCACCTGTAACACCATTGTAAATCTGGTACAACGGCCCTGTCTGCATCGTAGAATACAAATTCATCTTCCTCGGTCATCTGCATGTCACACTTGTGCATTTCTAAGGCTGTGGCTGAAATTTCCAGCTTAATTCCGCAAGCTGTTGCGCATGGTCGCGCGTGGTATCAACACGCATCGCATACCAGCATGGCAGCAAAGTGCAGAGGCAGCTTGTGGAATTAAGCTGGAAATTTCAGTACCACAATCTTATTCGTCGATGTGTACTTGTAATTCAGATGGCTTATCGAGAACTTTCGAGGCCGTTTTGAGGGTGAAATCTGATGTTTCTTTGGGCAAACATATGGAAAAAGTGTCATTTTGATTTAAATGTAATTAATCCTTCACCGTCTACGTACGACCTGCATGCTCCGGCCTGATGGGTACTGCTCCGGCCGGATGGGTACTTCTGTTTGTTTTGGGTGATTGACTTGAATAATGTAAGATGTTTACACTAGTTTTTTTTGTACGAGCGAATTCGTATCTGCGTCGTGCGGCGTCATAACGTCTTGACAAGGTATCAATAAACATGTATCTGTCATGATTGTCAACCCCACCCATTTTCATATGTGATGTTATACCAATAGGGAAATCCTGGGACTTGACCTATAACATTACCCGTGTACCACTCTGAACCATCATTTGTATTCCAAAGATGAGAAACTTTTTTTTCCAACTAACAAAGGAATTGTTAGACATTCATTATCAGGAGTTTTTTTAATAGACTGTGAATGAGCAACTGATTTTGTTGCATTGATCATTTTAGTCAGGTGTGACTGAATGTCACACAGTGGTTTGTCAATTCGCTTTTTGTATTGGGGACAATTACAGTAAATGTAAATTCTTTGTCCTCCACAATAAACTGGTTCAGTACTTCTCTACGAAAGCGTAATTGTTTTTTTATTGCTTCAATTGTCTTTGTTTGTTTTGTGTGTGTTTAGGTACTCTGCCATCTGCTCTTCTGACTGCCAGAGCCCAGTTTCTGCAATTTCATTAGTTGTTCTTTTGTTGCCAGCATCCTACGCCTACTTTCCACCATAGCCTTTGATTTTTTTTTCTTGCCTTTGTGAGCCATATTTTTAACCATCAAGGATCAAGGCACACAGAAACCAGGATGCAGTGGCATGTACTTTAATAGGACACGGTTAAAACAAAAACCCTGTCAATAACATAAGAAATAAACAAAATAATTACAATTAAGAAATGCAAAATAAAACGTGTAATAAACTTTAAAATACATTTTAACATTTGTAAGTCATTTACTGGCCAGTCGGTGTTAAAATATATTATCAATGCAAATCGCGGCTTGATATACCAGATCCCTTGTTTCTAGAAAGCGAGTAACAAATAATAATTTGTCAATGGCCAAATCTTCAACTTCAAGAAAAACAACTGCTGTATAATTCATATGGCATATACTGTACTTCATGATTAGAATAAAACAAAACTACAAACTGACCATCAGCTCAGTACATACCCCATCCAACCTAGTAATATGAGGCTAATGGTTCTTCCAGACCGTACCCAGTGGCACCAAGGCCAACTGCATGGCTAGGCCCAGTTAATCTTGGCACAATCCAGCTGTTGTTTCACCCTATTATAAGGTCAAAAGATCAACAATACAATTTACTCGAGTGGCCTTTGACTGAAATAGAACAACTTTACGTTGATTTTCTTATTTAGCCAATTCACTACAAAAATGTTTAAACAGAACCTTATGGTCTTTACATTACTAAACAATTATAAAATCCAAAGTTAAATACAATATTAAATGATATTTTACTAGCATAAGACCAAGAGGCAAAAACGATTACATGCACATGTATGTATATGCCGTATGTTGAATTATATAAACACGAAAAGAATTTACAGTTTCATCAGCAGTCCGTATAACTCAACACGCGTTGTATGTGCGCTGTACTTAACTTTCACTTTAAGAATAACACGATATTTTCCATTGAGAAAACATCCTTGCAATCAGACTGGAATTAGATTTACTTCATCTGTTGTCATCAAAGATTCAAGGAATAATGACATTAATCCAACATTGGAGAAATATCACTTTACAAACCGCAATATTTCGAAATCACACAATTAAAAGATATAAACGTATAAACTAATGCCTAATAAAATTACAAGTATAAAAGAAAAGAATAATTTTACCTGCTAAGTTGGCTAGGGGAGAACCTGAACAAGTCCAGCGCAAGCTTTATAATGCAGAAGATTGCAGCTGCCAACTGGCACGACTAGCACGGAGCAGGTCCCAACACAAAGTGCCCAGCCCTGTCTCGAACAACCGCTCAACTTTTTCGTGAGGGCAATAACCCTAGTAAGGCCAGTACCCATCCACGTCATCAGACCATGATCGATCAAAGCCGATGTTAAGAGTCCAAACCGCACGAATTCGAGTAACACACAAGATTTGGGTGAGACCCTGAGATTTAATAGCGCTCTAACTGTGGTAAGATTGATGGCTCTGGCAGCAAGCTTTGAATTAAGGGGAACCTTAAATGTTAGTATAAAATAAACAGGAAAATCTTAAAGGTTAGTATCATCGTAAATGAGATGTAAAATACACAAAAGTGGCTAACTACAAAAGGAATATAGAAAATCAAAAGAAACTATATAAAATAAAAGGGCCTATATTCACTCGGTTACATTCCTCCCAAGTTGAACGTTGCCGTCCGCGGCAACTACATTCACTTGAGAATGTAGCCAAGTGTCTTGAAGAACCTTTCCCAGACTACTCCCAAGCCCTGCTATGGCTCTACTCAAACTCTCGAAGTTTGGGGAAGAGTAACCCACATCTGCCCTACGGTCCTCTACCACATTCTGGTCAATCAGTGTAGACCGCGGGAGGTTATGGGGGTTTGGGTGGTGACCTGCCGTTGCTCTTGTCGACCGACGCAAGATAGGCTGGTCCCTGTCCTCCTCGCTCTCCATTGTACCGTTTTCAGAGTTAGTTTCTTGGACTGGTTCTTCTCGAGGTTGAAACGTGATAAATTCCGTCTCTCCTTCCGAGGAATCATCGTTGTGTTCTTCATGAACCTCTGGTCCATCACTAGTCTTACTGGATTGTTTGGTCTGGGCCTTGTCAACAGGTTTATCCTGCATGTCTTCATGACCCACACGTGGAACCTCAAGCTGACGCCCATCCAAAATATTGGACCGGTGCTCTACCCGCTTGGGTCCAAACCCATCGGCTGGCTGGACTACATAGACATTCCCATTGGGGTCCGGTCTGCCAACTACTTTATATGGAGTAGGCAGCCACATATCTTGTATCTTGTTTCGGCCTTGTACACCCCGGTTGCGTAGAAACACCCTCCTGCCCATGGGAAGATCCGTCCTCCCAGCCTTAGCATTGCAATGACGATTGCGGGCAAGTGCCTCTGCTTCTGCGCGTGCACCAGCTAAACCCCAGGCGTGTTGTAACCGTGTCTGATGGCCTGCTACCCACTCATCAACGCTGGGCCCATCATCATGGCCTTCAGTGTTACCGAGAAAATGGTCAACGGGTAGCTTTGGGTCTCTGCCAAACATCAAATAAAATGGGGGATATCCAGTTGAGGAGTGCACGGTTGCATTGTATGCATACACCAACTCCGGGAGAAGCTCTGGCCAACGGCGCTTTTGATCTGGTGGAAGCGTACGCAGACGATCATGCATTGTGCGGTTGAAGCGCTCACATTGGCCATTGCCCTCTGGATGGTAGCTGGTGGTCCTCGACTTATCGACCCCGTATAACCTACACAACTCCTTGACCAGGGCACTCTCGAAGTTTCGCCCCTGGTCGCTGTGTATTCGGGCGGGAGGCCCAAAGTGTGCAAACCACTCTCTTACCAAAACACGCGCAACCGTTTTCGCTGTTTGGTCTCGAGTGGGGACAGCCTTGGTAAACTTGGTGAAGACATCGGTCATCACCAAGACATTCTCCCGTCCATCACTGGCCCGTTCTAAGACAGTAAAGTCCACAGCCAGAACATCAAGTGGTCGGGCGGCCAATAAGTTGCCCATTGAGGGTTTAACTTTTGGCCGTGGGGCCTTAGCAAGGGTGCATCGTTCGCAAGATCGACACCAGGATTCTACATCCATGGCCATATTGTGCCAGTAGCATCGGGCCCTAACCAATGCCATGGTCCGTTCCATCCCTTGATGGCCCGCATGGTCATGCAATTCCTGGAGGACCTTGTGACGGAAGACTTTGGGCAGTAGCAATTGCTCCACCCTTTGTCCCCTTTCCTTCACCACTCGATGTAACACTCCATCCTTTTCTTCCAGGCGCGTCCAGAACTTTAACAGTTTCCGAACCGCCCTTGGCTCGTGGAGCAACTGCCTTCTAGTGGGAGGATGGCCTGTTTGCCAGTAACGCCAAACAAGTGCAAGGTCTTTGTCATTAATCTGGGCCTGCCTCATGTCTCGTCTTGGTATTGTTGGTAGGGTGCTGGTTGCCGTCACTGATGAGATGGATGCAGATTCCGGCTCTGAGTTTCCAGCACCGGAACCACCACAACTGTTGATAAGTTGTCTCAGCTCACCAGGGACAGCTGTAGACAGAGTGCATTCCTGCACTACTGCCTGGACGGCTTCTACCCCTACCACAACGTCTCCATGTTCGGTCTTTCTACTTAGTGCATCTGCATTGCCATTTGTCCGACCGGACCTGAACTTAATTTCAAAGTCGAACTGGGCCAGTTGTGCAGCCCAGCGTGACTCCGTTGCCCCAAGTTTTGCTGTCCTCAAATAGCTCAACGGGTTATTGTCTGTGAAGACAACAAACCGCGAACCAAGCAGGTGGTCTCGAAACTTCTCTGTAACAGCCCATTTTAAGGCGAGCAGTTCCAGTTTGAAGGAGCTGTAATTTGCATCATTCCTCTCGGTCGGTTTGAGGCTTCTGCTGGCATAACTGATGACCACACGCCCATCATCCTGGTCTTGTGAAAGAACAGCACCAAGCCCCTTGAAACTAGCATCGGTCTCCACAATGAAGGGCTTGGTAAAGTCTGGGTAACCCAAGATTGGGGCAGTCATCAGGCACTCCTTCAGGTGTACGAAGGCAGCTTGGCATTCAGAGTCCCAGCATTGGACAAATGGCAAATTAGGGACCGACTTGGGCTTAGCACCCCTCCGATGTTTGGGGGATGCCTTTCCCATCAATGCATGAAGTGGTGCAGCTATTTTCGCAAACCCTGGAACAAACCGTCTATAATAGCTAGCCAGACCCATAAAGGATCTAAGCTCGTGCTCATTTTGAGGTGTCTTCCACTCCTTTATGGCCCGCACTTTCTCAGGATCAGTGCCTACACCGTTCTCTGACACCACGTGACCTAGGAACGAGATGCGCTTCTGAAACCAGTGACACTTGCTTGGCTTGATCTTCAGCCCAAAGCTTGAGAATCGACCCAGGACCATATCTAGTCGTGCTAGCATCTCATCGATGTCTTTGGAAATAACAAGCACATCGTCCAGGTACAGCAGCAACGTCTGATAATTTTGGTCCTGGAGACAGGCCTCCATTAGGCGTTGAAAGCTAGCAGGGGCATTGCATAGCCCAAAGGGCATCCGCGTGAACTCGTACAGTCCCCCGCTGCCAACTCGGAACGCCGTCTTATGGATGTCGCCCTCCTCCATTGCACATTGCAAGTAACCAGACGCAAGGTCGAGCGAGCTGAAATAGCGCGACCCATGTAGTGACTCCAAGGCCTCCTCGATTCTAGGAAGTGGATACGCGTCTTGTCGGATCTTCGCATTTAGTTGCCGATAATCGACGCATAACCTGAGGCTACCATCTTTCTTCTTCACTAGCACCAATGCAGAGGCATAGGGACTAGTGCTAGGTCTAATTATGCCCTGACCTGCCCACTTCTTGAGGTGTTCCCTCACCTCTGGCTGGAGCTGAGGTGGGATGTGCCGATGTGGTAGTCGTACAGGTGTAGTGTCTGTCAGCGGAATGGTGTGCTTGATTCGGTCACAGTAACCGAAGTCATGTTCATTCAAACTAAACGCCTGAATGTGCTTCTCCAGCATCCTCCTCAACTGAAAGGATTGCTCCTCCGTGAGGTCAGTGCTGTCCCCTAGATCAAGCATCTCAAGGAGCTTGTCAACCTTAGCCTGATCCTCTACATGTGTCTCAACTTGGCCTATTAGTACTTCCCTGTCACTAACTTGGGTCAACCCAGGACACTCCTCTCTCTCAACAATGGCTTCGTACATCACTCCTACACAAGCCCGTGGCTGGAGCAAGACATCCTCCCCTCCCAAGTTTACTACACGCATAGGCACGCAGCCATCCACCACCCTTGAGAGGGACGGAATGATGAACACATCCCGTGGGATAGACCCTTGGGATGAATCCACTTGTTCAACCAGAGCATTGTAAGCCTCACCATGATGCCTCCCAGTGCCTGCAAGTACCACCATTGATCTCGACGGAATCCGAACTGGCCCATCGTTAGATGTCCGGACCAAACCAATAATGCCTCTGTCCTCACCTACGTGTACTCCACGGCCATTACCACAAGATGCTTCTACTCGTCTGAGTGGTGCCAAGTACAACTGTAAAACTTTAGCCAACTCGGCCACTGAAGCATCACCATCCAACTCTTGCAACTCCCCAGACAACCTGCGAAGAATATTGCTACCAATGATCCCCGGAACCTGCTGTTTTCTCTGACGCATGCCAGGGTCGGCAGAATCCTTGACGACCAAGAACCCTAACCCCTGGAAGCAGCGCCCTCCCACACGCAGGTCCAACTCCACATACCCCAGATATGGTATGCCTTGACCATTGGCAGCAGTTATCTTCAACCACGGAGTAGTGTCCACCAAACCTGTTGTGTCGCACTGAAAGTGTTGCCTGAAGAATTCCTCAGTTAACGTAGAAACTTCTGCTCCTGAATCCAGCAAACAATGGGTCTTAACCCCTTCCAGCTCTACCACAGCCTGTGGACACTTCCCCGTGGCTTTCTCTAAAATGGCTTCTGCCCTAATATCTGTTGAGTCACATACTTCCCCACCCACGGCTTGACTCAATGCTGTGGGGGTTGGGAGTTTGATGGGGCGTTGAGGGTGGCATTTTGGGGACAATTCCTACGGATATGACCTAGCTGCTTGCAGCCATAGCATCTAATCTGCCCACTTTGACCAGGGCGGCGCGCTGTGTTCTGTTGCAGTACACCAAGAATCTTATCAAGTTTTTCACTTTGTTCTGCGCGCCCCTGCTCCAATTTAGAAACGCGCTCACAGAGAGTCTGCAACCCGTTTGTTTCGATTTTCTCAACGGTTGCTGCGGCTGGCTGTGCTTCTATCTCGCACACTAAATTTGTGGTTCGTGGTGGTGGATCTTCCCCAAGCCAACGGATGGCGCGGTCGCGGAACTCTACAAATGGTAGGTCTGGGTCCTCTATTTCCAGACGCCTAAGCTCCCTGCGCAGCCCCTTATCTCGTACCCCAGTTGTAAACTGCCCCTTGAGTGAGCTTTCACGGTCTTCAACGGCGTGACTGTTCCGCCGTTGTACTCTATTGTATAATTGCATGAGGCCAAGTGAAAACGTTTGCAAGCTCTCTGTTTGTGCTTGGCACCGGCGATAGAATTCTGCGCGTAGTTCGGTCGCAGATTCGCGCTGACCAAAAGCTTGAACTAAACACTCAAAAATTATCTCAGGGTCTCTGCGTACTTCTCCCCCCTGGTACCGTATTTCTAGTTTGGCATCGCCCTGCAGGTTGTCCCACACAAAATCCGCGGCCTCAGCAGTAGGATATTTACGCGCATGGATAGCCTCTTGCATATCCTCCACCCATATTGCAACGTCAATATCTCCAGCCGTGGCCGCAAATTTTTCAACTTTGCGTTCCCTGCTTAGATAACGCGGATGGGAGGCCTTACCCGAGCGTGCTTCCTCTAAGCGTGCTTCAAGAATTGCGCGCTCAGCTTTTTCCCCTAGTGTTTTCGCTTGCTCCGTTTCAAGAAGTTTGACCTTTTCGGCCAACTCTTTGCGCAGCTGCTGGACCTGTTCCTCCGAGGCCATAATTTCAAACTAAAATTACATTAACAATACAGAATTACAAAAATCCCTTAAAAATTGTGAACAAAGCAAAGGGCACATACGATTGTACTAGCTTCATACAGGAGCAAAGAAACATATAATTAAATGCCTATCACATCACCGTCGTCTCGACAGTCCATTACGCGTCCACGCCTTCGGTCAACGCCCTCCGATGAAACTGGCTAAGTCTCCTGCGTCCAGGTGTACATGTAAACTTCACTCCTCGCCCAGCATCGACTCATCCGACTTCTCGTCATGTACTCCTTCCGGCTGGTGGGGGTTTATTCCGCCGTGTGTGCAGCAACAGCACCAACCGTGTCCTAACACCGCATCCTGTCTACGACGCCAAATTGTGAGCCATATTTTTAACCATCAAGGATCAAGGCACACAGAAACCAGGATGCAGTGGCATGTACTTTAATAGGACACGGTTAAAACAAAAACCCTGTCAATAACATAAGAAATAAACAAAATAATTACAATTAAGAAATGCAAAATAAAACGTGTAATAAACTTTAAAATACATTTTAACATTTGTAAGTCATTTACTGGCCAGTCGGTGTTAAAATATATTATCAATGCAAATCGCGGCTTGATATACCAGATCCCTTGTTTCTAGAAAGCGAGTAACAAATAATAATTTGTCAATGGCCAAATCTTCAACTTCAAGAAAAACAACTGCTGTATAATTCATATGGCATATACTGTACTTCATGATTAGAATAAAACAAAACTACAAACTGACCATCAGCTCAGTACATACCCCATCCAACCTAGTAATATGAGGCTAATGGTTCTTCCAGACCGTACCCAGTGGCACCAAGGCCAACTGCATGGCTAGGCCCAGTTAATCTTGGCACAATCCAGCTGTTGTTTCACCCTATTATAAGGTCAAAAGATCAACAATACAATTTACTCGAGTGGCCTTTGACTGAAATAGAACAACTTTACGTTGATTTTCTTATTTAGCCAATTCACTACAAAAATGTTTAAACAGAACCTTATGGTCTTTACATTACTAAACAATTATAAAATCCAAAGTTAAATACAATATTAAATGATATTTTACTAGCATAAGACCAAGAGGCAAAAACGATTACATGCACATGTATGTATATGCCGTATGTTGAATTATATAAACACGAAAAGAATTTACAGTTTCATCAGCAGTCCGTATAACTCAACACGCGTTGTATGTGCGCTGTACTTAACTTTCACTTTAAGAATAACACGATATTTTCCATTGAGAAAACATCCTTGCAATCAGACTGGAATTAGATTTACTTCATCTGTTGTCATCAAAGATTCAAGGAATAATGACATTAATCCAACATTGGAGAAATATCACTTTACAAACCGCAATATTTCGAAATCACACAATTAAAAGATATAAACGTATAAACTAATGCCTAATAAAATTACAAGTATAAAAGAAAAGAATAATTTTACCTGCTAAGTTGGCTAGGGGAGAACCTGAACAAGTCCAGCGCAAGCTTTATAATGCAGAAGATTGCAGCTGCCAACTGGCACGACTAGCACGGAGCAGGTCCCAACACAAAGTGCCCAGCCCTGTCTCGAACAACCGCTCAACTTTTTCGTGAGGGCAATAACCCTAGTAAGGCCAGTACCCATCCACGTCATCAGACCATGATCGATCAAAGCCGATGTTAAGAGTCCAAACCGCACGAATTCGAGTAACACACAAGATTTGGGTGAGACCCTGAGATTTAATAGCGCTCTAACTGTGGTAAGATTGATGGCTCTGGCAGCAAGCTTTGAATTAAGGGGAACCTTAAATGTTAGTATAAAATAAACAGGAAAATCTTAAAGGTTAGTATCATCGTAAATGAGATGTAAAATACACAAAAGTGGCTAACTACAAAAGGAATATAGAAAATCAAAAGAAACTATATAAAATAAAAGGGCCTATATTCACTCGGTTACATTCCTCCCAAGTTGAACGTTGCCGTCCGCGGCAACTACATTCACTTGAGAATGTAGCCAAGTGTCTTGAAGAACCTTTCCCAGACTACTCCCAAGCCCTGCTATGGCTCTACTCAAACTCTCGAAGTTTGGGGAAGAGTAACCCACATCTGCCCTACGGTCCTCTACCACATTCTGGTCAATCAGTGTAGACCGCGGGAGGTTATGGGGGTTTGGGTGGTGACCTGCCGTTGCTCTTGTCGACCGACGCAAGATAGGCTGGTCCCTGTCCTCCTCGCTCTCCATTGTACCGTTTTCAGAGTTAGTTTCTTGGACTGGTTCTTCTCGAGGTTGAAACGTGATAAATTCCGTCTCTCCTTCCGAGGAATCATCGTTGTGTTCTTCATGAACCTCTGGTCCATCACTAGTCTTACTGGATTGTTTGGTCTGGGCCTTGTCAACAGGTTTATCCTGCATGTCTTCATGACCCACACGTGGAACCTCAAGCTGACGCCCATCCAAAATATTGGACCGGTGCTCTACCCGCTTGGGTCCAAACCCATCGGCTGGCTGGACTACATAGACATTCCCATTGGGGTCCGGTCTGCCAACTACTTTATATGGAGTAGGCAGCCACATATCTTGTATCTTGTTTCGGCCTTGTACACCCCGGTTGCGTAGAAACACCCTCCTGCCCATGGGAAGATCCGTCCTCCCAGCCTTAGCATTGCAATGACGATTGCGGGCAAGTGCCTCTGCTTCTGCGCGTGCACCAGCTAAACCCCAGGCGTGTTGTAACCGTGTCTGATGGCCTGCTACCCACTCATCAACGCTGGGCCCATCATCATGGCCTTCAGTGTTACCGAGAAAATGGTCAACGGGTAGCTTTGGGTCTCTGCCAAACATCAAATAAAATGGGGGATATCCAGTTGAGGAGTGCACGGTTGCATTGTATGCATACACCAACTCCGGGAGAAGCTCTGGCCAACGGCGCTTTTGATCTGGTGGAAGCGTACGCAGACGATCATGCATTGTGCGGTTGAAGCGCTCACATTGGCCATTGCCCTCTGGATGGTAGCTGGTGGTCCTCGACTTATCGACCCCGTATAACCTACACAACTCCTTGACCAGGGCACTCTCGAAGTTTCGCCCCTGGTCGCTGTGTATTCGGGCGGGAGGCCCAAAGTGTGCAAACCACTCTCTTACCAAAACACGCGCAACCGTTTTCGCTGTTTGGTCTCGAGTGGGGACAGCCTTGGTAAACTTGGTGAAGACATCGGTCATCACCAAGACATTCTCCCGTCCATCACTGGCCCGTTCTAAGACAGTAAAGTCCACAGCCAGAACATCAAGTGGTCGGGCGGCCAATAAGTTGCCCATTGAGGGTTTAACTTTTGGCCGTGGGGCCTTAGCAAGGGTGCATCGTTCGCAAGATCGACACCAGGATTCTACATCCATGGCCATATTGTGCCAGTAGCATCGGGCCCTAACCAATGCCATGGTCCGTTCCATCCCTTGATGGCCCGCATGGTCATGCAATTCCTGGAGGACCTTGTGACGGAAGACTTTGGGCAGTAGCAATTGCTCCACCCTTTGTCCCCTTTCCTTCACCACTCGATGTAACACTCCATCCTTTTCTTCCAGGCGCGTCCAGAACTTTAACAGTTTCCGAACCGCCCTTGGCTCGTGGAGCAACTGCCTTCTAGTGGGAGGATGGCCTGTTTGCCAGTAACGCCAAACAAGTGCAAGGTCTTTGTCATTAATCTGGGCCTGCCTCATGTCTCGTCTTGGTATTGTTGGTAGGGTGCTGGTTGCCGTCACTGATGAGATGGATGCAGATTCCGGCTCTGAGTTTCCAGCACCGGAACCACCACAACTGTTGATAAGTTGTCTCAGCTCACCAGGGACAGCTGTAGACAGAGTGCATTCCTGCACTACTGCCTGGACGGCTTCTACCCCTACCACAACGTCTCCATGTTCGGTCTTTCTACTTAGTGCATCTGCATTGCCATTTGTCCGACCGGACCTGAACTTAATTTCAAAGTCGAACTGGGCCAGTTGTGCAGCCCAGCGTGACTCCGTTGCCCCAAGTTTTGCTGTCCTCAAATAGCTCAACGGGTTATTGTCTGTGAAGACAACAAACCGCGAACCAAGCAGGTGGTCTCGAAACTTCTCTGTAACAGCCCATTTTAAGGCGAGCAGTTCCAGTTTGAAGGAGCTGTAATTTGCATCATTCCTCTCGGTCGGTTTGAGGCTTCTGCTGGCATAACTGATGACCACACGCCCATCATCCTGGTCTTGTGAAAGAACAGCACCAAGCCCCTTGAAACTAGCATCGGTCTCCACAATGAAGGGCTTGGTAAAGTCTGGGTAACCCAAGATTGGGGCAGTCATCAGGCACTCCTTCAGGTGTACGAAGGCAGCTTGGCATTCAGAGTCCCAGCATTGGACAAATGGCAAATTAGGGACCGACTTGGCCTTAGCACCCCTCCGATGTTTGGGGGATGCCTTTCCCATCAATGCATGAAGTGGTGCAGCTATTTTCGCAAACCCTGGAACAAACCGTCTATAATAGCTAGCCAGACCCATAAAGGATCTAAGCTCGTGCTCATTTTGAGGTGTCTTCCACTCCTTTATGGCCCGCACTTTCTCAGGATCAGTGCCTACACCGTTCTCTGACACCACGTGACCTAGGAACGAGATGCGCTTCTGAAACCAGTGACACTTGCTTGGCTTGATCTTCAGCCCAAAGCTTGAGAATCGACCCAGGACCATATCTAGTCGTGCTAGCATCTCATCGATGTCTTTGGAAATAACAAGCACATCGTCCAGGTACAGCAGCAACGTCTGATAATTTTGGTCCTGGAGACAGGCCTCCATTAGGCGTTGAAAGCTAGCAGGGGCATTGCATAGCCCAAAGGGCATCCGCGTGAACTCGTACAGTCCCCCGCTGCCAACTCGGAACGCCGTCTTATGGATGTCGCCCTCCTCCATTGCACATTGCAAGTAACCAGACGCAAGGTCGAGCGAGCTGAAATAGCGCGACCCATGTAGTGACTCCAAGGCCTCCTCGATTCTAGGAAGTGGATACGCGTCTTGTCGGATCTTCGCATTTAGTTGCCGATAATCGACGCATAACCTGAGGCTACCATCTTTCTTCTTCACTAGCACCAATGCAGAGGCATAGGGACTAGTGCTAGGTCTAATTATGCCCTGACCTGCCCACTTCTTGAGGTGTTCCCTCACCTCTGGCTGGAGCTGAGGTGGGATGTGCCGATGTGGTAGTCGTACAGGTGTAGTGTCTGTCAGCGGAATGGTGTGCTTGATTCGGTCACAGTAACCGAAGTCATGTTCATTCAAACTAAACGCCTGAATGTGCTTCTCCAGCATCCTCCTCAACTGAAAGGATTGCTCCTCCGTGAGGTCAGTGCTGTCCCCTAGATCAAGCATCTCAAGGAGCTTGTCAACCTTAGCCTGATCCTCTACATGTGTCTCAACTTGGCCTATTAGTACTTCCCTGTCACTAACTTGGGTCAACCCAGGACACTCCTCTCTCTCAACAATGGCTTCGTACATCACTCCTACACAAGCCCGTGGCTGGAGCAAGACATCCTCCCCTCCCAAGTTTACTACACGCATAGGCACGCAGCCATCCACCACCCTTGAGAGGGACGGAATGATGAACACATCCCGTGGGATAGACCCTTGGGATGAATCCACTTGTTCAACCAGAGCATTGTAAGCCTCACCATGATGCCTCCCAGTGCCTGCAAGTACCACCATTGATCTCGACGGAATCCGAACTGGCCCATCGTTAGATGTCCGGACCAAACCAATAATGCCTCTGTCCTCACCTACGTGTACTCCACGGCCATTACCACAAGATGCTTCTACTCGTCTGAGTGGTGCCAAGTACAACTGTAAAACTTTAGCCAACTCGGCCACTGAAGCATCACCATCCAACTCTTGCAACTCCCCAGACAACCTGCGAAGAATATTGCTACCAATGATCCCCGGAACCTGCTGTTTTCTCTGACGCATGCCAGGGTCGGCAGAATCCTTGACGACCAAGAACCCTAACCCCTGGAAGCAGCGCCCTCCCACACGCAGGTCCAACTCCACATACCCCAGATATGGTATGCCTTGACCATTGGCAGCAGTTATCTTCAACCACGGAGTAGTGTCCACCAAACCTGTTGTGTCGCACTGAAAGTGTTGCCTGAAGAATTCCTCAGTTAACGTAGAAACTTCTGCTCCTGAATCCAGCAAACAATGGGTCTTAACCCCTTCCAGCTCTACCACAGCCTGTGGACACTTCCCCGTGGCTTTCTCTAAAATGGCTTCTGCCCTAATATCTGTTGAGTCACATACTTCCCCACCCACGGCTTGACTCAATGCTGTGGGGGTTGGGAGTTTGATGGGGCGTTGAGGGTGGCATTTTGGGGACAATTCCTACGGATATGACCTAGCTGCTTGCAGCCATAGCATCTAATCTGCCCACTTTGACCAGGGCGGCGCGCTGTGTTCTGTTGCAGTACACCAAGAATCTTATCAAGTTTTTCACTTTGTTCTGCGCGCCCCTGCTCCAATTTAGAAACGCGCTCACAGAGAGTCTGCAACCCGTTTGTTTCGATTTTCTCAACGGTTGCTGCGGCTGGCTGTGCTTCTATCTCGCACACTAAATTTGTGGTTCGTGGTGGTGGATCTTCCCCAAGCCAACGGATGGCGCGGTCGCGGAACTCTACAAATGGTAGGTCTGGGTCCTCTATTTCCAGACGCCTAAGCTCCCTGCGCAGCCCCTTATCTCGTACCCCAGTTGTAAACTGCCCCTTGAGTGAGCTTTCACGGTCTTCAACGGCGTGACTGTTCCGCCGTTGTACTCTATTGTATAATTGCATGAGGCCAAGTGAAAACGTTTGCAAGCTCTCTGTTTGTGCTTGGCACCGGCGATAGAATTCTGCGCGTAGTTCGGTCGCAGATTCGCGCTGACCAAAAGCTTGAACTAAACACTCAAAAATTATCTCAGGGTCTCTGCGTACTTCTCCCCCCTGGTACCGTATTTCTAGTTTGGCATCGCCCTGCAGGTTGTCCCACACAAAATCCGCGGCCTCAGCAGTAGGATATTTACGCGCATGGATAGCCTCTTGCATATCCTCCACCCATATTGCAACGTCAATATCTCCAGCCGTGGCCGCAAATTTTTCAACTTTGCGTTCCCTGCTTAGATAACGCGGATGGGAGGCCTTACCCGAGCGTGCTTCCTCTAAGCGTGCTTCAAGAATTGCGCGCTCAGCTTTTTCCCCTAGTGTTTTCGCTTGCTCCGTTTCAAGAAGTTTGACCTTTTCGGCCAACTCTTTGCGCAGCTGCTGGACCTGTTCCTCCGAGGCCATAATTTCAAACTAAAATTACATTAACAATACAGAATTACAAAAATCCCTTAAAAATTGTGAACAAAGCAAAGGGCACATACGATTGTACTAGCTTCATACAGGAGCAAAGAAACATATAATTAAATGCCTATCACATCACCGTCGTCTCGACAGTCCATTACGCGTCCACGCCTTCGGTCAACGCCCTCCGATGAAACTGGCTAAGTCTCCTGCGTCCAGGTGTACATGTAAACTTCACTCCTCGCCCAGCATCGACTCATCCGACTTCTCGTCATGTACTCCTTCCGGCTGGTGGGGGTTTATTCCGCCGTGTGTGCAGCAACAGCACCAACCGTGTCCTAACACCGCATCCTGTCTACGACGCCAAATTGTGAGCCATATTTTTAACCATCAAGGATCAAGGCACACAGAAACCAGGATGCAGTGGCATGTACTTTAATAGGACACGGTTAAAACAAAAACCCTGTCAATAACATAAGAAATAAACAAAATAATTACAATTAAGAAATGCAAAATAAAACGTGTAATAAACTTTAAAATACATTTTAACATTTGTAAGTCATTTACTGGCCAGTCGGTGTTAAAATATATTATCAATGCAAATCGCGGCTTGATATACCAGATCCCTTGTTTCTAGAAAGCGAGTAACAAATAATAATTTGTCAATGGCCAAATCTTCAACTTCAAGAAAAACAACTGCTGTATAATTCATATGGCATATACTGTACTTCATGATTAGAATAAAACAAAACTACAAACTGACCATCAGCTCAGTACATACCCCATCCAACCTAGTAATATGAGGCTAATGGTTCTTCCAGACCGTACCCAGTGGCACCAAGGCCAACTGCATGGCTAGGCCCAGTTAATCTTGGCACAATCCAGCTGTTGTTTCACCCTATTATAAGGTCAAAAGATCAACAATACAATTTACTCGAGTGGCCTTTGACTGAAATAGAACAACTTTACGTTGATTTTCTTATTTAGCCAATTCACTACAAAAATGTTTAAACAGAACCTTATGGTCTTTACATTACTAAACAATTATAAAATCCAAAGTTAAATACAATATTAAATGATATTTTACTAGCATAAGACCAAGAGGCAAAAACGATTACATGCACATGTATGTATATGCCGTATGTTGAATTATATAAACACGAAAAGAATTTACAGTTTCATCAGCAGTCCGTATAACTCAACACGCGTTGTATGTGCGCTGTACTTAACTTTCACTTTAAGAATAACACGATATTTTCCATTGAGAAAACATCCTTGCAATCAGACTGGAATTAGATTTACTTCATCTGTTGTCATCAAAGATTCAAGGAATAATGACATTAATCCAACATTGGAGAAATATCACTTTACAAACCGCAATATTTCGAAATCACACAATTAAAAGATATAAACGTATAAACTAATGCCTAATAAAATTACAAGTATAAAAGAAAAGAATAATTTTACCTGCTAAGTTGGCTAGGGGAGAACCTGAACAAGTCCAGCGCAAGCTTTATAATGCAGAAGATTGCAGCTGCCAACTGGCACGACTAGCACGGAGCAGGTCCCAACACAAAGTGCCCAGCCCTGTCTCGAACAACCGCTCAACTTTTTCGTGAGGGCAATAACCCTAGTAAGGCCAGTACCCATCCACGTCATCAGACCATGATCGATCAAAGCCGATGTTAAGAGTCCAAACCGCAGGAATTCGAGTAACACACAAGATTTGGGTGAGACCCTGAGATTTAATAGCGCTCTAACTGTGGTAAGATTGATGGCTCTGGCAGCAAGCTTTGAATTAAGGGGAACCTTAAATGTTAGTATAAAATAAACAGGAAAATCTTAAAGGTTAGTATCATCGTAAATGAGATGTAAAATACACAAAAGTGGCTAACTACAAAAGGAATATAGAAAATCAAAAGAAACTATATAAAATAAAAGGGCCTATATTCACTCGGTTACACCTTTTTTTCCAGTTTCTCATTATTTCTTGACTTTGTTTTTTAGCTGTAGAAAAGAGAGAGCAATTTCACTATAGGGGCCAGGGCTTGAAAGATACTCGTACTCTTCGTTTTTTTCTATGAGAGACTCGTCAAAATACCCAACATGACCAAATGCAAAATCTGCCAGAATCTTCTCTTTTGTTACTTGCTCCAGAAACCAGACCAATCCAGTGTAGAATTCACGCATCTCAAGAATATGACCGTTCTTTTCGGTTAGTCTCCACAAAGGTGCACCTAATGTTTTGTTAATTAGGCCTAAAACCTTACACCCTGCCAAGCACAGTGGGACCTTTACATCTGCTTATATAGGCTCCTGACTGTACCTCTATTCCAACCATGTGTCTGTCGTAATTTTTTTTCTCATGTTTTCCCCCCCTCTCTATAGTCGGAAACACAGTGTTGCTCAGAGGTTATTGATGTAGTCTGTGTGGATGGTCTTCTCCATAATGGACAAAGCAGTAATAGCGTCAAAACGCAAGTCACACAAGATATCAGGTTTGACGTGTACTATTACTTTGATTGTACCTGCTTTGCCTTAATAATTTTGACAGAAGCTCTTTGCCTATTCAAATAGTAACAGGAGCCATTATTCTGCCCGCATCAAAACTCTGGGGGACGAGGGAGGAGTGGCAGCTCATGGAATGGCAGCTGTTGTCTAGAATCCTGGAGACACCAGGCACCTTCATGACACCAATCGAATCGAATGGTGAGTGACCGTGAGTCCCATCTCAAAAGCCTACACTGCGCCAAATAAGCCAGTTCACTAATGCAACTGCGTATGTGCACAACAAGATTCAATGATTTTCTCTTAGGACAAACACGGAAGATAAATCCAAACGAAAAGACGACAACTTTTGTTCGAAACAAAGGGTTGGACACAAAAGACACCTGAAAACACTACGGTACTGAAGTAACATTTGTCAAAAACCTTTTCGACAGTGAAAATCTCTCGCTAGTGTTATGCTTTTGCTTGCATACGATGAAATGTTTTTCTCAAATAAAAAATTGTCAAATCTTCTTGTGCACATGCGCAGTTGGAATACTGAACTGGCTTTTATAATTGAGCTGTAGCTGGCAGTAACACATTTGCGTTTATGGAAGCGGCTTAATCCACTTTCCATAGACATGTGTGGTATTCCTAGTCGTAGCCATGAGGCGACAGCCTTAAGGTCAGCTGTAACAAATGTTTTAAGACCTCTTTGTCTGGAATATTTATTGCAAATGTCAAATTTATCTCCAATGTACTGTTGATTAATAGCCACACAATTTTCCTTCATCTGAAAATTTAATTGTGTAGATGTGTCAATTTTACTTTTAGAACCGGACTTGCCATCAAAATATGTAATTGGGGTCAGTGTCATCCTTACATGTAGTTGCGTATCTCTCAAACACAGTTTTAGTTTTGTTTGCACTTTTGTCTTCTTTTTCTCCTGGGTGTTGGGAACATCAAGCCAGCCAGTCATGTGACCTGATGTCGCCTTTCCACGCATTACCACAAAGGGAGCTGTTCAACAAAGTCGTAGCATAAATCCACGATAGTCATCCAGCAGCCACAGAGGGCGCCATTATACTACCCGGTCTGTTGCCTAATCGCAATAACATTTGTTAATGAATTAACTCTTTCAGTGCCAAGAACCCGAATAACTACCAAAATGTACCAGTGCTGGGCTAAGGACCCGAATCTTTCAGTGCCCACGCCAAGAAGAATTTGTTGTAGTTACATTACGTTTAGCGATGGGTCATTGTGGCACCTTTGGGGTAAAGTACATGTAGATCTTGGGCAACCTTGGGCACAGAAAGAGTTAGTACAAGAAAAGTATAAAGATGATGTAAACTGTGATTATTAAATCTCATCTTGGCATCATTACTACTGTACCATAAATTTAATAAATTTTTGTATAGAGATTTTAGTTTTTTTCCCCCGCTTTTAAATGACCATTTGAAATTGTTGTGGGCCTTTTTGAATTGCTGGCTTCATCTTTGTCTTTGGCTAAATGTTAGGCTCTCAACCGTGGGAACCCCAGACACATTCTGATACCTGTTGTGCAATATGAACACAAAGGTTGAATCTATTTTGGTTTGCTTCTCATTGATTTTAAAGTCAGTAGAGCTCGGAAACCAAGCTGAAGATAAAGCCAAGGTTTGGAAAATACCCACAGATGGTGGTAGAAGCTGGTTTTGTGTCCACATTCAAATGAATGGGTCAGGAACCAGCTTTTTGTACACAGCTGAGAATAGCCACAATGAAAATTGTTTATGTAAAACGAATACGTGTAAAACCTTTTATGTTGTTTCTCTTATGAAATGAGGTGACTAAGTTGAACATAATTTCATGGTTGGGACTAAAACATTATGTTCACAATTGTTGCCCGATCAAGAGAAATGAGTCGCATGTTGCTATTGTTGCTATCGGCGTACAGGCCAAACCAAAGTAAAGGTCTAAAATGTTTTGCAAATTGAGATTAATGTAGTATTTACTTGATAAACTCTTTAATTATATACCTAAAGTATCTTAGCAGATTTTTGATGAGAAATATATATTTTTGAGTGATTTTCAGCACCACTGCAAAACGACATGTGACCCATTTCTCTTAATAAGGGACCTTAATTTGACCTTAATTCTGAATTTGGCTCCATTTACAGTTTTATTCATTTTAATAATATGCTGATATCGGATAATAAGATGCATTTAACTCATTGCCCTAAAGGTACGATACACCAGTGGCATTTGCTTGAATTATCATAAAGAGTGGATTTGGGGGATTGTATTTTGTTGTGGTCTGTCCGAAGTTTTACAATCATGGATGGTGAGAAAATCAAGAAAAACAGCATTTGTTTTCAACCGCCGTCAGGCAGTGGAACTTATGTTGCCCTTGTTTTTTTTTCTCGAGATTGCCGTCCGGCAATTGTGATTTAAAAAAAAAAAATTACGGGATATCTAGCACAATCCTTTTGCCGGATGCGAACAATCATTAATTACTTTCAAATAAGTAAGATATTTCCTAATAATTCGGTAGTACATTTTTTTGATATCTGCAAACGGTGTATCCTGCCTTTAAACTCAACACAGAGGGTTAAACCCTTACTAAAATTAAACAAATATTATATTGAATTTTCCCTATTTTGCAAGGGTTTTTTTCCTTACGATTTATTTTTGCTTAAATATAAAATTTTAGCCAATTAAAACAAATATAATTTTTATTCAGATTGCTAAAATATATTTTTTTGGAAAAATGAAAGCCTTACTCTTTACAATTTGAATTTTTTTCCCGAAAGTCAAATTTTGGACAATTTGAAAAGAAATGCAAGCAAATTTCAAAAGAACTGTAATAAATGCAATTTGGCTGATTTGTTGATTTATAAAGGTTTTTAATAAATTGAACTACATAGATTCATCGAATACTGAAAAGATTTGCCTGATTAGAATAATTTGGTGTCAATTTCACTTCAATTTATAAAATTGTATGCACTCAAAAATACGTCGAAAGATGGGCTGTTTTAAAATTCACATGTTGGTTTTTGTCAGTTTCAGCTGAGTTTGTATTATTTAGATAAGATGTGGATTTTTGACGTCAGGACAAGCTTTCACACTGCGATTTTGCAGAAATTGAACAAATTTCATCTATGACAAATTTTTGCAGTGAATACTTTGTGACGCCAAATTCGCGTGAATTATAAACCGGCCTTTACTTGAGTTATTCAAGCCGAATTGATGCGTACAAATTCTCATTTTCTATTCAAAATATACTTGTAAAAATCTATTGTCAAATTCTTGAGAAACTGACAAGGCATGTGTACAATGTACTTGTTAATACAATAGAGTTTTGACAAAAGAGAACAACTTGCGAATGAAAATCACGAAAACCTACTGACAAAAGACGTGGCACAGTCGAGTAAGAAAGGCTGTTCAACTATATGTAGGTTGTATAGACCTTAATACTAAGAACTATTAGACTGTCTTCAGAAGAGAGAGTCAAACCAGCACGTCAATCTTGAAAATGGAGAAGGCAAATATCAACTAGCCCAGTTTAGACTGATTTGGTTAGATCTTTAAACCAGGTCTGCCAGATCCAATCCAGACCTTCAGTCAAGTCGGTTCCCATATCCAGAAGTCCACCAATCTCTCAAGACCCATAATCTCTCAGTCCCGTCTATAAACCTATCAACAATCTCCCAGTCCCGTCTATAAACCTATCACAGCAAGATCAAAGTCCTCAAGTCTATCTGCCCTCCCTACTCCAAATCCAAACCCTTTCAGCTTCCAATGTATCAAACCTCCCAGTCTCGGACACTAAGATTTAATAGGCCTAAATATTGGCATGGGTAACCCTTGCCTTCTCTAAATAATTCCAGCTCTGGCCAGATTTAACAACCTACGGTTTTTAATTACAAAAACCGGATAGTTTTTTCAAGAAAGTGCCATATAGCATAGTGCAAAAGAGTAGGACAAATTTTAATAAAATGGCCGACAGCGGCCATTTTTGATTTTGGACTCTCACGGATTCCGCCCAGACTTTTGCGATGGACATCCCTGCTAGATTTGTTATATAACCTTCATAGAAGAAAAATCCACTTAGAAACAAACCTTTGCTCTTCACGGTCACGGAATTGTTCCAGATGACCCAACTATTTCTCAATAAAAAAAATACCAATGTAGTCCAGTCAAAATACATAATTGTGTTTGTTGACCTCAAACAAATTACAACAGATTGTTTTTCACCACAGTGCACTTCTATAAGGTCCCTAGAATGACATACTAAAAATCTACAAAAATCCAAGTGGTGGAAATATGACTAATTTGCATAAATCGTTAATCCCTGCCGCGTAATATATGTATTCCCATATTTGGGTATATATATATATTTTTCATTTTTTGAAAAGTTTATTTTGGTGATTCTACTTACATATCCTCACTTTAATAACATTTGCTAAATCATATAAGTGACTGAATAATTATGAGAACATAGTAATTATCAAAAATAACAACTTCGTGACCCTATAATTATGCGCATATTACACTGTCTCCAGATATCATTAAGTAGTCAGTATTGACGTGCTTCAAATTCACCAAGTTGCTCACTGGCACAGTTAACCTATTAAAACCTTATGGAAAATCATATAAACAATGATAACATTGTGATATTTAGCCCAGCAAACACAAACTGGGAGAAAATGGTGTGTCCCTAAATTGGGCTAACAAGTAGGTGAAGGGTTGCCTAAGGTGAGAGACTTGAACAAGTTCAAGGAAACCTCCCAAATTAAAGATTGTTGTTGCTTGCAATAATCCTATCTACGTTAAAATGTATTTTTGGGATTTCCTTGAACTTGTTCAAGTCTTCCATGTTAGGCAACCCTTTAACTACTTTTTCGCCCAATTTATGGACACACCATTTTCGTCCAAATATCACAATGTTATCATTTTCCTATGATTTTTCATAAGGTTTAAATATGATAACTGTGCCAGTAAGCAACTTGGTGAATTTGAAGCTCACCAATACTGACTACTTGATGATATCTGGAGATAGTGTAATGTGCGCACATTTATAGGGTCACGAAGTTGTCATTTTCGATAATTACTTATATGATTTAGCAAATGTTATTGAAGTAAGGATATCTAAGTAGAATCACCAAAATACACTTTAAAAAAAATTAAAAAAATATATATATACCCAAATATGGGAATAATAATATTACGCGGCAGGGATTAACGATTTATGCAAATTAGTCATATTTTCACCACTTGGATTTTTGTAGATTTTTAGTACGTCATTCTAGGGACCTTATAGAAGTGCACTGTGGTGAAAAACAATCTGTTGCAATTTGTTTGAGGTCAAAACGTATTTTTCCTGGACTAATGGGTTTCAATTCCATTCGTGTTGAACCTATAAAGCACATTCGGTGTTTGTATTGTTTTTCAACCTTCAATTTGAAGCAGTTGTCGTTTCTTGTCATTCGTTTTAATTCTTTGGTCACTTAAATTCATTTTCTAACCATAACGTTTCAGAGTAAACGGAACGAAATTAAACAACTACCAATTTCTACACCAAGGTGTTGGGTTTTTAAAAAGCAATGCGAATTTAACGTCATTGAGTATTTCCTGCAAAATACGCCAGAGTTGAACCTGTTAAACTTTTGAAAATTCGCGAAAACTTGTCCTTCGCGCAGAGTATGGACCGGCTTCTATTTCTCGCTGTCATTTATTTATTTAAATGCTGCACACGTAATTAATATTACAACACGACTTAAGCCTTCAAACATGGTGTTTAAAACCATTCGAGCGCTTAATGGAAAAGTATGGTAAAACATTAATGCAAAGCAGCAATTTTCACTTCAAGGACTGAGCCCATTGTCATGGCTCCGCCAAAACACCTGATTAATTATTTAACCAAGTTAAAACGTGTAAAATTGCGTTTTTCGTAATAAACATTGCTCTCATTAAATTAACTTGGGCCTATAACGTCGTGCTTCTGCCGTGTCAAACTGAAAAAGGTCTACTCAGACGAAAGAAATACGACGGTAGTGCGACAGTCACCACGAAGTTTGGCGCACATCGTTTATTTAAATTCGACTCTGTCGTGCTACTTTGTCGTGTTGAATTAACATAAATTCATACTTGGGCTCGACGTAGTTGGAATGCGCATGCATTGGCACGCATTTGAGGAATACAAGTGAAAACTAGAGGTGTTTGTGGACAAACACTATATATTCCTAAACCTGCAAACCAAGTCTGACCTCAATCGGACTTGTACTTCCAGAAATAGAGGGTCCTAAAGAAATCGCAAAAGAAAATGGGCAGTTTTTTCTTATGTTGTTCTGACTCCTGTTGAAAACGAACGTCGTTTTTCTTGCTTTTTTCAGCAACCATGTTTGTAAAACTTCGGACAGGTCAGTTAAATGGTATTTACTATGAAATACAAATCCCAAATCCACTTATTCCTTATAATTCAAACAATTACCAATGGTGTATCCTACCTTAGTTAGTGGTTGTAAAGTACAACATTATCAAAGTATTCTGGTTTCATATAACATCTTAGCATGGGAGAGAGTGTTAGTTTTGCAAGGTGGCATTATTAAATATTAGGATATCTCTCCATATATGTTAATTTCACCTTAAAATGTATATTTAGCTTGCTTAAATAAATAATAATTAATAAAATAATGCATAATTATTTTGGCTAGTCTATTATCTTCTAAATGACAATAACCACTAAAACCATCTTTGTTTTTGTCTTGGGGTTTATACAATATTATTTACTTACATGATATGTAAACAGTGTTTTGATAACTTTATGAGCTTGTTGAGCCTGCTCGTGCAGCTATTATAGGAGTTTTATCATGTCGTGTGTAGTCTATTTACATCATCGAAACTTCCACCAATGGCTGTAGTGCCGGGAAATCACGTTGTGAGCGGACTCGCCCTTAGCGTCTCCTTGGCCTTTGCGTTTGTTGATGCTATGCCGTAGCCCTGCGCCTGTATAGTCCGTTGTGAAAACGGGATGGCAATTGCTGTACGCATTATTACCAACAATGGACATCGTAGGAGGCGGTTCGTATGCCGCTCTCATATGGAGCAGAATCAGTGTCAAAAAGATCGGACGTGTTTTTACAACTCGGATGCTTTCCTAATTCGGATGTATTCCTAATTCGGATGCTTTTTGCAAACTCGGATGCTTTTTTAATTCGGATGAATTCGTAATTCGGATGCTTTTTGTAAACTCGGATGCTTTTTTAATTCGGATGAATTCGCAATTCGGATGAATTCGTAATTCGGATGCTTTTTGTAAACTCGGATGCTTTTTTAATTCGGATGTTTTTTTAATTCGGATGCTTTTCTAGTTCGGATGCTTTTTTAATTCGAATGCTTTTCTAGCTCGGATGCTTTTTATAAACTCGGATGCTTTTTTAATTCGGATGTTTTTTTAATTCGGATGCTTTTCTAGTTCGGATGCTTTTTTAATTCAAATGCTTTTCTAGCTCGGATGCTTTTTATAAACTCGGATGCTTTTTTAATTCGGATGCTTTTCTAGTTTGAATGCTTTTTGTAAACTCGGATGCTTTTTGCAAACCGAACATATTCGCAAATCGGATGCTTTCCCAATCCGGCACTAGGGTGGCCCTGAAAGGACATCACACATCGCAGATTCTGCGATTTCGCGCATTCTGCGCGAATTTGAACGATGACAAACATGTTATCGTATATATCTAAGCATATATCTGAGATGTGGAAGATTTTATTGTAGATTTCTGCACAGATTTATGTGATAATGAATATTTTCTGGGCAGATTTTTGAAAAGTCGCATATTTTTATTTTAGATTTCAAGTTCTGCGCAGATTTCTTAGTACGCAAATTTGTGCGATGTCGCACGGATATGGATGGGCACTACATGTACATTTTCATTGCACATTTAATTATGCGCAGCTATATATGTCGCACTCACGTACAGCAGATTTATATGCAGATTTATGTGCACATTTCTGCCGCGATGTCAGCACATACGACGTTTTGAAAGTTGAACCACGACGTTTTGAATGTTATGATGTTCTAAAACGGACAGGCAACGTCGTGGTTCAACTTTCAAAACGTCGTACTTCAACTTCCAATTAACGTTCAACTTTCGCGCGCTTTTACCTACCAAGGTAGCCGCGTACGTATTCGGCCGGTTCTCTCCGCGCGGATTCAGTCCGCATTCACCAAAAGGCGACAACTATTTAATACATGCTGCAAAAGGTGATGCATTTTCTAAAAAGTTTTTTGTCAATTTATTTAAAGAATTTTTCGAAATAAACCGTAAATATAACAATACTTTTTCAAACCCTTGTAGATCATACAGCATATTAGCCACACTTGTTCCTGTAATTGTAAAACCTTTCCTGTAATTTGGATGAAAAATTACAGTTACATTAGCTGCTTAATGGAAGTAATTATACTTCGAGTTATTTGTCAAACCTTTTATAGAAATTTCAAACAATACGGCAACAGTGTGGTTTTACAAATTCAAGACCTGCTTTTATCATTGCTGTACTTTTTTTCTTTTGCCACATGAATTGCAATTGTACATTTCTGTAAAGCACACCTGCAAGGACTATCTTTCCGTGCCCCACTCTTTCTATCTGGCAAGTGTTCTTTCAAGCACGAGTGGCAGTATGGAGTTTCCAAGATTCTTTTATATGCTAATTTTGACATATAACCGTTGTTCTTTGTTTACATTTTATGTAGTTTTGATAATATCTGCTTATTTGCACTCGACCTTAGAAACTTACATTTGACCCAAGTGTGCTATATATCGCAAAGAATTATGGGGCGATATTAGGTGGAAATAAAAAAGAAATTATGGACACGGTCTGAAACCGTATTTTACCTAACGTTCTAAGCTGACAAACTACTAGGATCCATCTAATGATGCAGAACTTTATAGTTGAAGGGCTGTTGTGTTATTAAATAAAAACAGTTATCATTCTCATAAAATCTGGCGTGGTGAAATTAATTGTTGAAATTGTTGATTGACGAAACTGATTCACCGAGAACATTGCAAATAAGCCCGAGTGCGAGTGCACTAATTACTGTTCGGCTGAAGCCTATACCAAAATTAAGTGTGCCCAGAAACATGATCTCGTAGATCATGAAATACAAATATGAGGTTTGAATAACATGTGATGTACACTTTGTTTTAAAGAGGCAGATATACTCGCAGCCGAAAAACGCATTACAATGCTGCATTGAAAAGGGGATTTATTAAACGGGCTAATTAGGCACTAATTAGTGTTCGTCTGAAGCCTATACCCACATGCCCAGTAACATTATCTTGTAGATTATGAAATAAAAGTATGAGTTTTTGATAACATGTGAGGTATATTTTGTTTTAAATGTTTCATTCTCATTTCCAAATCTATAAAAATAACTCGAAGTAGGATTACTTAGTTCATTAGGCAGCTAGTTTAACTGTAATTTTTCATCAAAATTACAGGAAAGGTTAAACAAGACTAATATGCTGTATGATCTACAAGGGTTTGAAAAAGTATTGTTATTTTACGGTTTATTTCGAAAAATTCTTTAAATAAATTGACAAAAAACTTTTTAGAAAATGCATCACCTTTTGCAGCATGTATTAAATATTTGTCGCCTTTTGGTGAATGCGGACTGAATCCGCGCGGAGAGAACCGGCCGAATACGCGGCTACCTTGGTAGGTAAAAGCGCGCGAAAGTTGGACGTTAATTGGAAGTTGAAGTACGACGTTTTGAAAGTTGAACCACGACGTTGCCTGTCCGTTTTAGAACATCATAACATTCAAAACGTCGTGGTTCAACTTTCAAAACGTCGTATGTGCTGACATCGCGGCAGAAATGTGCACATAAATCTGCATATAAATCTGCTGTACGTGAGTGCGACATATATAGCTGCGCATAATTAAATGTGCAATGAAAATGTACATGTAGTGCCCATCCATATCCGTGCGACATCGCACAAATTTGCGTACTAAGAAATCTGCGCAGAACTTGAAATCTAAAATAAAAATATGCGACTTTTCAAAAATCTGCCCAGAAAATATTCATTATCACATAAATCTGTGCAGAAATCTACAATAAAATCTTCCACATCTCAGATATATGCTTAGATATATACGATAACATGTTTGTCATCGTTCAAATTCGCGCAGAATGCGCGAAATCGCAGAATCTGCGATGTGTGATGTCCTTTCAGGGCCACCCTAGTGCCGGATTGGGAAAGCATCCGATTTGCGAATATGTTCGGTTTGCAAAAAGCATCCGAGTTTACAAAAAGCATTCAAACTAGAAAAGCATCCGAATTAAAAAAGCATCCGAGTTTATAAAAAGCATCCGAGCTAGAAAAGCATTTGAATTAAAAAAGCATCCGAACTAGAAAAGCATCCGAATTAAAAAAACATCCGAATTAAAAAAGCATCCGAGTTTATAAAAAGCATCCGAGCTAGAAAAGCATTCGAATTAAAAAAGCATCCGAACTAGAAAAGCATCCGAATTAAAAAAACATCCGAATTAAAAAAGCATCCGAGTTTACAAAAAGCATCCGAATTACGAATTCATCCGAATTAAAAAAGCATCCGAGTTTGCAAAAAGCATCCGAATTAGGAATACATCCGAATTAGGAAAGCATCCGAGTTGTAAAAACACGTCCGATCTTTTTGACACTGATTCTGCTCCATACTCTCACGGCCAGCGTGTTTATTGGGATTGTCTTGAATTGCTTTGGCGATACGGTAGCAACTTGCCCGCGAGGATGGTGCGGCTTGGTGGGTGTTTCGCTGGTTGGTTTCAACCACAGCGTGCGTCGCATCGAGACTCGTACTCAGGGGCTGTGCCACAGGGCGTGCACGACCGAGCTATGGTGCCGCTCCGTTAACTACGAGTTGGACACCGGGCTATGCCAACTCGTTTATAACGCCTCTCACCAAAGTGTCCCCGATAGTTTGGTCCCAAGTCCAGGCTGGTTCTACTCCTACATCGACACAGAGGTAAGCCTACGTTCTTTTATTACAAGTACAACACCAAAATAAAGTGTGTTTTTGTATTGTTTACGAACCTTGTTTCTAAGATTTGAGTTATACAAAATACAAATTATGTTTTGCATTGAGAACATATTTTAGTGTTAAATACCGTGACGTGCAAAGTTATAAGAAATATTTTAAATTAAGATTTTCTTCTCCGAACGAATTTGGAAGGAAGACCATTCACTGTATATGAATATTTGGCCACGGGGCGTTGCACATTGGTTTTGAGAAAATCAGGTTTTAAGTTTATTAAAAAAAGAAAGAGATTTCGCCTATTTTTAAAGCACATTTACTTATATTTGGTACGTACAGAAAGGTGATATCACAAACTTCAAAAATTTACCTATTAAAGAACACTAAAAAAAGAAATTGACGAGAATTATATATATTCGTCTGTTCGTGAAAATTCAAAATCAACGATGGTGTTTGTTTTTTCCCATTGCGCGCAGAATTCGTCTCTTCGTGTAAACTCAAAATGTTTACATTTTATACGCGCGTTGCTTTTGCCCTCGGAGCATCGTTGTTCCTATGTACGCAGGGACATAATTCGTCTCTTGTGAAAACTGAAAAAACGATTTGGGTGAAATTTACCCCCATTTGATTTTCGTGATCTTAATAATTCAAACTAATTTTGACGAAACTAACCTCGCTAGAATGTTCTTTGCACTTTGTTTTTAAGGAAAGAAAAAAAAGAAAAACTAGAACTACGTCTGTTCAAGGAACAGAACATAGGGCTTTTTCGTATTCCCATTTTTTTAGAGTATTTGTTTTCAAAAAAACCGAATTTAAGTTAATTTAAACAGATTAAAATAAACTCAAACTGATTAAAACGATGACGTCACACGTTTCTGAACTTTTTGTGCAACTATCTATCACCTAACAATACAAACGTATGTTATGTTAGCACGTTCCGTTGCTGAGATATGACTTAAAGGTCGAAAAACGTAATAATTCAAATATAATCGTAATATGACGTAACATTTGTCAACATGCCGCTAGAGGGCGCTATAACATTTTATGAAGTCAACGTTAACTTTGTTTTTACTTATAACCTAGCCAGCGCCTAACATCGTTTTAAATAAGTTTACATCGTTTTCCACTTTTAAATTATAATGCACTTCTGGTTTGGACCGGAAGGAAGGGTCAGGTCTTTTTGCATGTAATACAAATTATGAAGACCATGGATTAATCTATCAATTCTCCTAAAAATCTAAATCAGATCTCTTACAGTTGATTTTATATTGATTTTCAAAGATTAAATTTAGAAATATTTGGTTGCTTGTAATCTGACACTTGATGACGTCATCGTGACGTAATTAACAGAAAAGGTTTTAAGGTCTTTTCATTGTAACTTCCGGTTTGGTGACGTCATCAATAAATCTCTTTCTCAATATGTTCTTAGCACGAAGCTGATTATATATACACCGGTTATAAAGTAATTTCAGCAAACTTCGCCACACACATCAACAGATTATTCATTTTAACCATTTGTCAACCTGCCGCTAGAGGGCGCTATAACGTGTTATGATGTCGCCGGTAATTATTTTGAAAAGTTTATTCTAGCCAGACACTAACATCGTTGAAAGTAAGTTCATATCATTTTTCAGTTTTAAATTATAAGGCACTTCCGGTTTGGACCGGAAGGAAGGGTCACGTGATTTCACGCACATGAGTTGAAATGAAGATCTTTAATTATTCTATCTATTGCCACAAAAATCAAGTTTAGGCCTTTTGCGGTTGATTTGTTATTGATTTTCAAAGATTAAAGCAATTGCACCTTTAAGATGACGTCACGTGACCCCTGATGACGTCACCATGACGTATGTCTGCGAGACACGATTTTTCTATAGGGTCTTCACCTGGGTTAAGTTTTATGAAAATACGACTTTGTTTTCTGGTAAAAGTACTTGTGCAAAAAAACGTGTACAAAGTCTAAGCGACGTTTTAAGGTGTTAAGGTCTTTTCATTGTAACTTCCGGTTTGGTGACGTCATCAATAAATCTCTTTCTCAATATGTTCTTAGCACGAAGCTGATTATATACACCGGTTATGAAGTGATTTCAGCAAACTTCGCCACACACACCAACAAATTATGCATTTTAACCATTTTTCAACCTGCCGCTAGAGGGCGCTATAACGTGTTATGACGTCGCCGGTAATTTTTTGAAAAGTTTATTCTAGCCAGACACTAACATCGTTGAAATTAAGTTCATATCATTTTCCAGTTTTAAATTATAAGGCACTTCCGGTTTGGACCGGAAGGAAGGGTCACGTGATTTCACGCACATGAGATGAAATGAAGATCCTTAATTATTCTATCTATTGCCACAAAAATGAAGTTTAGGTCTTTTGCGGTTGATTTGTTATTGATTTTCAAAGATTAAATCAATTGCACCTTTAAGATGACGTCACGTGATCCCTGATGACGTCACCATGACGTATGTTTGCTAGGCACGAGCTTACTATGGGGTCTTCACTTGGGTTAAGTTTTATGGAAATATGACTTTGTTTTCTGGTAAAAGTACTTGTGCAAAAAAACGTGTACAAAGTCTATGTAGTTTAGGTTACTAAAAGAAAAAAAAAAAAAAACTAGAACTACGTCTGTTCAAGGAACAGAACATAGGGCTTTTTCGCTTTCGCATTTTTTTAGAGTATTTTTTTTCAAAAAAATCGAATTTAAGTTAATTTAAACAGATTAAAATAAATTCAAACTGATTAAAACGATGACGTCACACGTTTCTGAACTTTTTGTGCAACTATCTATCACCTAACAACACACAATGAGGTGTTATGTTAACACGATCCTTTGCTGAGATATGCCTTCAACGTCTAAAAACGTGATAATTCAAATATAATCGTAATATGACGTAACATTTGTCAACATGACGCTAGAGGGCGCTTTAACATGTTATGAAGTCACTGTTAACATTTTTGTTACTTACAACCTAGCCAGCTTCTAACATCGTTGAAAGTAAGTTCACATCGTTTTTTACTTTTAAATTATAAGGAATTTCCGGTTTGGACCGGAAGGAAGTGTCAGGTCTTTTTGCATGTAATACAAATTATGAAGACCATGGATTAATCTATCAATTCCCCTAAAAATCTAAATCAGATTGTTTACAGTTTATTGTATATTGATTTTCAAAGATTAAATTTAGAAATATTTGGTTGCTTGTAATATGACACTTGATGACGTCATCGTGACGTAATTAACAGAAAGCTCGAGAGCTGTCTTAACTTTGCTATTTAAAGCAAAAATCTGGATTATATCTATCGCGGTTGATTTTTAAGCGACGTTTTAAGGTTCTAAGGTCTTTTCATTGTAACTTCCGGTTTGGTGACGTCATAAATATTTCTCTTTCCCAATATGGTCTAAGCATGAAGCTGATTATATACACGGGTTATAAAGTTATTTCAGCAAACTTCGCAACACACATCAACAGATTATTCATTTTAACAATTTTTCAAACTGCCGCTAGAGGGCGCTATAACATGTTATGACGTCACAAATATTTTTTTTGAAAAATACATTGTAGCCAGACACTAACATCGTTGAAAGTAAGTTCATATCATTTTTCACTTTCAAATTATGAGGCACTTCCGGTTTAGACCGGAAGGAAGGGTCACGTGATTTCACGCACCTGAGATAAAATGAAGATCCTGGATTATTCGATTAATTGCCACAAAATTCAAGTTTCGGTCTTTTGCGGTTGATGTTTTATTGATTTTCAAAGATTAAATCAATTCCACCTTTAAGATAAGCTCACGTGGGCCTGATGACGTCTTCCTCGTGGTGTCTGTCGGCGAGACTGGAGTTCACTATTGGGTCTTCACCTGGGTCAAGTTTATGGAAATGCGACTTTGTTTTTCCGTTAAAAGTGCTTTGAATTGTGCAAGCAACGTTTACAAAGTCTACGGGGTTGGATTCTGCGTAGCCGAAAGCGTGCTTACCTACCTGTCGTACGCGGCGCCTTCCCCATGGGCAACTTGATGACGTCATCCTGTTTCACAGGTTGGCTGCTAGTGTCCTCTTGGGTGAGCGTACATGTGCTTGCACGAACGATGTCAGTGGTGATACATTCGCTCAATACATAATGCACTATCGGTGTATACGTACATGTACTAGCATGTATATTATACGTGTGGCATGCACGCGTAAGGGGTCAATGCTTTTTGCACCTAGGCCAAAACGATTACATTTCAAGGGTGCCGCAGGGTATGTTCAAGTTCGTTTTTTGCCCCAAAACACAGGGAAGTTCGAGAACTACTTTTACATTAACCTTTAGAGCAAAAATCAAGATTGTATCTGTCAGGTTTAATTTTTTAGGAATTTTCAAAGGAAAAGGAGTCTTTTCATTCTAACTTCCGGTCTGGTGACGTCATAATTTTTTCTTCCCGTCAACTTGTTCCTAGCATGAAGCTGATTAAATACACCTGTTATAAAGTGATTTCAGCAAACTTCGCCACACACATCAACAGATTATTCATTTTAACAATTTTTCAAACTGCCGCTAGAGGGCGCTATAACATGTTATGACGTCACCAATATTTTTTTTGAAAAATACATTGCAGCCAGACACTAACATCGTTGAAAGTAAGTTCATATCATTTTTCACTTTCAAATTATGAGGCACTTCCGGTTTAGACCGGAAGGAAGGGTCACGTGATTTCACGCACGCGAGATAAAATCAAGATCCTGGATTATTCTATCTATTGCCACAAAAATTAAGTTTCGGTCTTTTGCGGTTGATTTGTTATTGAATTTCAAAGATTAAATCAATTACACCTTTAATATGACGTCACGTGACCCCTGATGACCTCACCGTGACGTATGTCGGCTAGGCACGAGCTTACTATGGGGTCTTCACTTGGGTTAAGTTTTATGGAAATACGACTTTGTTCTCTGGTAAAAGTACTTGTGCAAAAAAACGTGTACAAAGTCTATGGAGTTTAGGTTACTAAAAGAAAAAAAAGAAAGAAAAAAAAAAATCAGAACAAAAACAAAGGCTTTTTCGCAAAATTGCGAAAAAGCCAAAAAAAAAAAAAAAAAAGAAAAAAAAAAATCAGAACAAAAACAAAGGCTTTTTCGCAAAATTGCGAAAAAGCCAAAAAAAGGATTTGGCCTTTTTTGAAGCATGCACATAAAGAAATATGTGGTACGTACAGACAGGTGAGATCTCAAACTTAAAAAATGTACCAATTAAAGAACATTAAACAACTTAATTGCCGAGTAATTAATGTAGATATAAATTCGTCTGTTCGTGAACATTCAAGATCTAGGGTGGTCGTTTTTTCCCATAGTGCGTCTCTCAGTCGTGAAAACTCAAAAATGTATATGTACGCGCGTTGTTTTTGCACTCGAAGCAATGTTATTTCTCTACGCAGGGACAAATTATAATTCGCCTTTTCGTGAAAACTGAAAATACGATCTGGGTGAAATTTTTCCCCTGTATGATTTTCGTAATCATAATGATTTAAACTGATTTTGACAACTCAGAAAAACACTGTTGTCATCAAGAAGATCACACACAAAGTGAACTCCTTTGTCGGCCCAGTGTTTGTAAATAACACATTTGTTACCAACCATGATTCTATGATTTTGCCACAAAACATTTTTAAGAGGATCTTCTTGGTTCGCTGGCAAATGACCCTGTACAAAAAGGCTCCAGGCACTAAGAACAGAAATCAAAAAATGGTTTGGATAAGCAGGTCGTTTAGGAAAATCCGCATTGCTAGAATGGCCACCTTCCACCAAAAGGGCGTTCTGAATATTAGTGATCTTATAAAACAAAGTAGGCCAACCTGTGTCTTTGGTATTTAATATTCTACGGATCCATGTACACTTAAGAGCACTAATATACGAACGTAAATCTACCATCTTATAACGCCTCCATGGCTGTAGTTTTGAATCAACTGATTCCTGCCAACTCTGTCACCACCCTTCCAGATAAATGTATACGTTCAAATGTTGTACAATGTCCAACTGTGGGTCTGAATATCTTGTCTATGGCTATAAACAACTACACGTTAGCATGCTGACAATAGACGAAGCCGTTGTCTTCTTTGTTCTTTGTCCGTTCGTTCGTGTTAATTCCTATCGTTTGTATATTGCCTGTCTTATGATTGTCTGTGTCAGGCTGTTCTCTACAAGCCTCGGTTTATTTGAACAGCCCCAAACTGTTCACTCCCTTCAATAATCTCTAGTTTATTGTTTCAGATTTTGTGCTCTTAATATTCATAGTTACGCATATTTCTTTTTGTTTATTTAAAAAATCTAACCTAACTTGCTCGTGAAAAGTTTGGAAATAAACGTTTCGAATAATAATAATAATAATAGCTCTTGAAGCCCTGTTACAACTGATAATGTAGTAGCCAACCGATAATGTAACAACAAATGACCGGTAGTGTAGTCACTTATATTACTACTCCTCATAAATATTGATGAGCAAATTGGACCGCTTCATTGGCCGATTCCGCCGCGCGTCCGGAAATTAAAAATAATATACTGCCATGTGACGTCATCCCAGTGAGTATCCAGCTCGCTGCCGTTAAGCTTGGGCGATACCAGGGGGGGGGCGGAGGGGGGGCCCTAGAAAGTGCGCCACCAACGTTGAAATGTATCTCATTCGTTCTTCCACGCTCATGAGCCACACATCTCACACAGTAAATACGTATAGATCGCTACCGCGAAGCGCACCATTGAAACACGTACAGATTTGCTCCGTGTATCGCTCTCCGCATTTAGTGATTCATACAACGTCCGCAAAGCCAGGTACGCAGGCACGATCTACACGGATTTTGTTTGGGGCGATGTCATTTTCTGCCATTTTCGTTCGAAAACAACACGATAAAACGCAAGGGGGTCACAGGCAGATTTTTTTAAAAATTCAGTATATCACTGCTACATCCTTTTTTAACGTATCCATGGAAAAAAATGAGTGGGGTCAAAGCACGATTTTTCACAATTTATCGATTATTATTGCCCTTTTTAGGGGAGGTATTTGTTAACGTCGTTTGAGTATTTGTGCACAATCTCCAGTTCTCCACGCGCATCAACGGTACGTCAACGCTTAATTTTTTCGACTGCTTTTTTCATTTTCAATACAATTTTTGTCATTGGATGATAAACATTAAGGTAAATAACAACCTTGTACAACTACAAAAGACAAGATGTTAAGATTGGATGCCAAAAACTCTTTATTTTTCGAGTGAGAAAATTGTTCCCCCCTATTTTGAGAATGGACGGTACCACAGCGTTTCGCAATCACAGCCTCGAAGGGCCCCCCCCTCCGCCCCCCCCCCCCCCCCTGGGCGATACCGCTTTTTTTCATCCACGATATATCGTCAAAAATATATCGCGATATTCGATGATATCGCGATTAATTTGTGACGTCAACAAAAATCAACACTTAAGCGCCAACAACCACAGAAATAGTCTCACAAAGTGCGTCGCATTTGTTTACAAGAAACATAAACGGCTACCAACCGTGGCGGATCGGGAGCTGTGGAGAGAACCTGCTGCTCTGGCCTACTATTAACCACATCACAAAGGATTATGCCGACTGAAGTGAAACTGCAGAATTGTTTTTTGATTGGTCTATGAACGGCAGTTTGTTCAACCATAGGAACAACCCGAGCCCCAACCACCAATAAGATTCGTTCAGGAAGGCTACATTAATAAAGACATGGATGACGAAGTCGGCGAACTTCTAAGAGCTCCCCGCTGTCTATTCTTCACTGAGTTCATCCGCCGCCCGGCCGTCACTGTTATTGTTAACAGGGTTTCTCCCTTTTCTTTCCACTAGCCGGCCAGACCAGTAATGTTGACTTTTGGCTAATAAACCATCCCATAAAAAAGAAACAGTCCAATCATGTCCTTCTTTCTAACAATCTCTCTTCTTCATAGGTTGTAATTGTATGCCACGAATAGAAGAGACATTCCCATCCCCAGCCTATTGAAATTCCAAAGTAATGGCAGGCCACATGTTGGCCGGCTTGATACAATGTGTAGGTCAGCTGTCAATCATTGTCTAGATTTATTGCCCCTACTAGGAATATAATCGTATTATTATTTACCCCTGAAAACTGTTGGAAATTATTTTGGGTTTAAGTTCCCTTTCTCTTGTTTTCTATAAAAACAAGGCAAATTACATAATTAGCTTTAGGAATTATTTTTTGTAGGACTAGGTTCTCGTAAATAAACAGGCTCAGGTTTTTTTAACATCTTTTTATTTGTACATCTTAATACATTTTGTAAATCAGTACGGCCAACATTTGTAAAAGTACTTAAATTACCCAATTTAATGACCATCGGTTGGTCTAAGACTGATAAATATAAATTCGGTCGAGGAATACACCGACCAACGCCTTTTAAATAAATTCTGTATCTGTCAGGCAAGGGTTTAGTATCCCTAACTTAAGGTTCATCTGTGAAAAAATTTAAAAGAATCTAATTTCAACTGATTTGGGTAGGTATGGGTATGGACAACTACCAAAAAAAAGGAAGGAGAGATAGGGGTTGGGGAATTTTTTTTATAAGAGGTCAAAGGTCATTGACTCCTGCCCAAATCCCTAACAATTATATTTCAGCAACAAAATATGGTATATAGATGATCTTGGTGTCAAAATGCACAGAATTACAATAGAAGATGACATCAAATAATTATTGACCCTTGGGACCAAATCCTGACCTCCGAAAATGAGGTCAAAGGTCACAAAACTATTTTATTACTAAAATGTCATATTTATAGCAACAAAATATGGTATAGATGATCTTGGTGTCAAAATGCACAGGATTATGAAAGAAGATGACATAGAATAACTACTGACCCTTAGAAAAGAGGTCAAAGGTCAAACATAGACGTATTACCAAAATGTCATATTAGTAAAATAGGAAAATTACCATGAACAAAAACAAATCTAAGAGGCTAATTTCAACTTATTGTGGCGGGTATGGGGGTTATTATTTATTCCAAGAGCAAAGAAGGAGGGGGGAATTCCCTTTCTCAGGGTCAAAGGTCTTTGACCCTGCACTAAAACATTATAAATTGTATCTCAGCAGCAGTATGTTTTTCATAGGCCTAGATGATCTTGGTGTCCAAATGCACAGAATTATACTAGGAGACAAACACAATATGAAATGGATTCTTCACCACCAAAATACGAGGTTAAAGGTCAAAATGAGCAATTGGGCGGGTGGGGGGGGGGGGGGGGATTAAAGTTCATTAGTGTCAAATAGTTTGTGTATGTAAAGTATATGTGCATTTATAATCATGTTTGGTGTTTATTGGGAAGGAGCGTAATCATACATTCAGCCTACGTTTTTTTATTATTAAAACGATTCTCGGTGACATGGGAAGGACATTAAATTGAAGGACGTCTAATGCTGGGTTATGTGGAATTGTTTTCTTTTTCTGTGAGACTATTAGGTTTTTTAGTTAAAGATGAAGTGCTTTTGCAAGAAAATAGCAAAGGGAAACCGGTTTATGCAGGCATACTTCAAGGAATGATCAGTTTATTTGTTGTTGTTTGTTTGATCAATCCCAGAGTTAGCTCAGAACTCATTCTACTATGGGAAGGGGGGGGGGGGGGGGGGTGTTTATGGAAGTTGTCACAAGTCAGAACTATTTCTCATCGTTTCCATTATTGTTTTGGAGATGCTGCAACAGTTCTGCTGCGTGAAGTATCATAGGATTGTATGTTTGTTGCTGGTCTGCAGAGATAAATCTGTATATTTATGATTTGCTGGTATGCCAGCAGTGTGGTTGCGTAACTTTATTGCCCAGAGCGTAATTCTTAAAGTAAGTTTTTTCTTAGTGATATACGCTTCTGGGAAGTCAGTTCTGGCCACATTTTTTTTCTGCGAGATTGCAGTCGGTAGGAAGAGGGGGGGGGGGGGGGGGTTACGTGTACAAGTTTCAAGAGAACCCCTCCGTGTTTTTTGTTATTTTCTTGAGACGCGGTTCTGCTGACAAGTATCATATGGATTGTATTTGTGACTGGCAGAGTTAAATCTGTAATTGTATGTTATCTAGTGGGTATGCCCGGTATGCCAGAGAGTGGTTGTTTGACTGGCCTCTCTCCGGAGCGTAATTCTTAACTCTTTTTTTTTTGTAGTTTGGTTTGTGGTTTGTGTATTGCAACAGTGGTCCTTTGTTTTTAGTTCACTCAGTGATTGATTATTACCGGTAATAATATTTTTTTGGAAGGGGAGCAGGGCATATTTTTTGTGGTATATTATGCACTTCATCAGTCACCATTCTTTCAGTTTACTTTTCTTTTTCCTTGTTTTTATTTGTGTGTAGGTTTATATGACAGATTGCAAGGACAAATACCGGCTTTTGGGGGTATTGATCGAAAGGAAGGCATCTTGACTTATTTATTTTGTTTTAGTCTTGAGAGCCATTTCTTTGATCATTGTTTTGTTCTTCCAATAGTTCCAATAGGATTTGCACATTCTCCTCATCCAGGTTGTTTTCTTCTTGGTTGGATTGTGGAGATGCTTTAGTCCTAGATCGAACAAGTTCATATTTTATGTTTTTGTGCCGTTTGTATGCCAAGGGTTGGGTATCAAATAGCCATGTATTTAGGTATTCGTTTTCACTAATCCAGTGCCAGTGTTTGAGGAGGGCCCGTTTGAGAGCTGGGTGCGCGACTCGTGGGTAGTATGGTAGGACGAACACCAGTGGGGTATTGTGGTGTGTTTTTTTTGTTTTTTTGTCACGCTTAGAGTCCGCGGAAGGCTCGCCCCTTTGAGGAAGGGCTAGGTCTTCGTTTGTGTATCCGCGCTTTTTAAGTTGGTTCTTGAATAATTCAACCCTCTCCTCAAAGTCTTTTAAATGGGTACATATACGGTTGTTCCAGTCACTTCGCCCTTGATTAAGCCGCCAAATACCGACTTAGGGTGTGCTGAATCTCTCTGCTGTATACAAGACTCTCTGCAAGATGCACCAAACTCCTCTTCTTATTAATAGGAAACTTTTGGGACATCTCACTTCACTGGGGTAACTAGTCAGGGCACATGTAGGCTAACTAGGTGTTATGAGTAATCACTTCTTAAACAAAGACATAATTCATGTTGTTTTATGTTATACGTATATCTCTAGGGTGGTGCTTTGTGGATTCAATATGGGGCTTCGAATAATGACCTTTGACCTTTAAGGTTATATGTGGCGGTCAATTTGTATCCTACATTTATATCACAAGAATTTACATTTTTCTACTTCCAGTGTAATTATGACCATTTTGACACCAAGATCATACAAGTACATATGTTGTTGCCGAGATACAATTTATAGTGTTTTAGTCCAGGGTCAATGACCTTTGACCTCTGCTCCTAGAATAAATAATAACTCCCATACCCGCCACGTAAGTTAAAATTATTCTCTTCGATTTGTTTGTGCTCATTTTTATTTAATGATAATTTTCCTGTTATAAATATGACATTTTAGTAATAAAATAGTTTTTTGACCTTTGACCTCATTTTCGGAGGTCAGGATTTGGTCCCAAGGGTCAATAATTATTTGATGTCATCTTCTTTTGTAATTCTGTGCATTTTGACACCAAGATCATCTATATACCATATTTTGTTGCTGAAATATAATTTTTAGTGATTTAGGCAGGGGTCAATGACCTTTGACCTCTAATAAAAAAAGTTCCCCAACCCCTATCCCTCCTTCCTTTTTTTTGGTAGTTGTCCATACCCATACCCACCAAAATCAGTTGAAATTAGCTTCTTTTAAATTTTTTCACAGATTGGCTCAATATATGGCTAATTTAGGGTTACTAGTTAGTGTAAGTACAATTACAACACCAACCACTTTGAATGTTTGTTTACTTTATTCCGCCATCTGCGGCGCATCAAAGAAGATCATTTTCTGGCTACGAGAAACTTTATAAAAACACACAATGGGCTTGCTTCTGGAGACGCATCAAAGATAGTAAAAACAAAACTAAATTCGAACTGAAAAAAACCAAATGGAGTTTTGGAATGGTCGGTAATTCACTTTGAACTGATGTCTCGGACCATGGAGCAATAAACTAGATTTATTGCTCCATGCTCGGACGTTGCGTCGAAATTTATAAATTCGGTTACGGGTACCCACCCGACCCGATACAATGAAACCGGTTCTTTTCCTTCGCGGGCGCCTAATGTAACGCTATTGTAGATTTCTGTAGTGTCTGTGTGAGACCGCCTGAACGCTAAAGCTTTGATGTGGGTCTTTTCGGGTCATCAGTCACTTGGGGAATCTTGCGGTTACAGTCTGTGACGCTCTATGTTTTGAAACAGCTCTTTGTTGTTGCAAGATCGTCTCAATTAGGAAATACATCGCGATACTTCATCGATATCGCGATTTACCGATATCGCGATAAAAAAAAAATCGACACGATATCGTAATCGTTTAAGAACTGGTATCGCGATTTTCGATAATATCGCGGTAGCTGCCGTGCAGTATTCTGTCTGGCAGCACCACAAATTTCCTCTGAAACCCGCCTCGTAGACATGTAGTCTGTGGCATCTTTACAGAACCATTCTAAATGTGACGACGCATTTTCAAAACCCCAGCTTTATCTTTGTCTAAGGCTTCATTCATACAGTTTAGCACAGTTTAGCTGAATAGAACTTGAATATCTTGTGCTGAATAAGGATGCAAAATTCTTGAAGGCCGTTATAGACAAGGCAATAAATATTTATGAGATGTTTTAAAACGAATACAGCATAGTTTATTTTTTGAAGAATAGTTGGAATTACTGGTCCCTCGGTGTAGTTCAGCTCGACTACCTCCCCCCGCTTTGCGTCGGTAGGTAGTCGAGCTGACCTACATCTCGAGACCAGTAATTCCCACTACTTCCCCTTAAACCATGCTGGTGATATATATTCTTTTTTGTAAAGTAAAATTGTAAAACCAGTGAGTATCTGGAATGAGCACTACAACAATCAAGAAACAGATAGTGGTGAGGTATTATCACAAATTACAGGTCAGGATTTAGTTTAAAGATTTTAAACATTGATGATGACCACACCCCAAATCTTGTCGATAATGACTCAACTGAGCCTCTCCAAGAAACTGACGCAGCCGATTTGAATAAATTTAAGGAGGGAGGACATCTAAGTGAATATGCGGTTGTCGCTCATGCAGAAGGCATTCGTCTTGTCAATGGGCATTCTGTAGACAGCGAAGACTCTGTAAATCTTGCGATTGAAGACACTGCCTCGTCACTAGGCGCAGTAAATTTACCACATGACGAACCTGAGGTTGAAAGAAACAATGATGCAGATGTCTCGTCTGAACACAGCGATGGGGTAAATTCATCTATTGACGATGACGGGTCTACACACTTCTTTAACTACAGGGAGTCACACATGGAGTATGGAACCAACGGGCACCAGGAAATGGGTAGTGAGGAAGAGATGAGACAAGGTACCGGTGAACTTTGAGGCACTTTTAACACTGAGCTTCATTCACCCAAGCCATCTTAGATAACACTGCACGATATCATTTCATCATTGGCCGCCCATCGCTTACGCTTATTATTTAACACCAATCTGCATACAAAGTAAATAGTTAAGGTGATGCAATTTTTTGGTAAATAATGTAATGATGACTAATTAGCTAACCAAATATGTAAACTTAACAATTGTAGTTGAATAACAGTTTTAACAATTCAGTTTGGTAGAGAAGTACAAATGCGGTGTTAAATATGTTGAATCTGTTTTTATAAATAGTTTTACTTTTGTAACTTGAGGCAAATAAATTCATCATACTTTGTTTTCTTTCAATGATTATTATAAAATAAAATGAAATGAATTTCAATATTAAAAAACATGATAGTTTATATTTCAAATCATTGTATGAATAAGTTAAAGACTTTTGTAATAAAAGTCAACATTATAAGCACAAAAAATATCTTTGAACCTATCACTGCTTATTGCTTAGACAGCCATAATATTGGCAACACTTGGTTTCTGCCAGTCTTAATGATCATTGCTTGGATACTTTTCATGGATGATGCAAATTAATTGTTCATTAACACATCACCTCTTTCTTCTGTTTCTGCACTCTGAACATCCTTCTGCACTGCACTCTCCTTCACAAGACCAACCATAAGCACAGACCATGGTGTAAGCTTTTTATTGATTGAACAAAAATCATGGATATTACATTTAAATACAAAAATTGCAAGGACAAATTGGTAATCTATTTTGAGAAGTTGCGTACAAAGTATAAACATTTTCGTCAGAAAATGTCACTGAACAGTTTGATCTGTTTTTGTTTGACAATATTATATTTTTTTCCCTGTTTTTTGACGATAATTTCACCCCCTTGAACTAACGCAATTAACTGATGATGTGAATGGCTACCCCCTCATCTGCTGAAAGTGTAAAACGGTTCAATTGATTACTCTGTCTATTCCATGCTCAAACTATGTTCCCGTATGACTGGGTTCAAGTGAATTTTCACCTAAAAAACTTTGTACGCATGAACATGAGAGATTACTTGGTTCCCGTGCACGGAATTTATCCCTTTAAAGGTATGATACACCATTGGTAATTGCTTGAATTATCATGAATGGGTGGATTTGGCAGGTTGTATTTTATAGTAAATTTAAAAAATGTATAGTTTAACTGACCTGTTCAAAGTTTTACAATCATAGATGCCGAGAAAAGCAAGAAAAACGGCGTTTAATTTCAACCGGCGTCAGGCAGTGGTTCTTATGATGTTTTAGTTTTTTTCGCCATCGTCGTCCAGCAATATCTGCAAATGGTGTATCCTAACTTTAACCCTAACTCTGTTCTAGCCTCGACCTCGTTGTGGGGAAATTTTTGGATTTTGAAAAAAACGGACCGAGTAGTGGGGAAATGTTTGATTCCCCATAGCGCATTAGGTCTTCAGTAAAAGGGTTTAGAGGTAAAATTAGGTTAGGGTATACATGTATAATGAAAGAAAATATAGAAGAAGACAAATTAGGGTGATGTTGAATATTTTAGAATTTTAGAATGTTTGAGTTTAGCACACAAACCCTATGGATTGTTTTCATAACGCAATGTACGAAAAGAATTAGTGTAGGGCCTACTTAGTGTACAGGATCAAATCTGCCAAAATCAATCACTCGCTCTATTCTTATGTATTGGATAATGGAACCACCACTGAAGTGCTGGTTAATTTTGATGGACTTAGTACCGGTACTAGAGTCCTCTGCAAGTCCTCTGCAAGTCCTCTGCAAGTCCTCTGCAAGTCCGCTGCAAGTCCTCTGCAAGTCCTCTGCAAGTCCTCTGCAAGTCCTCTGCAAGTCCTCTGCAAGTCCTCTGCAAGTCCTCTGCAAGTCCTCTGCAAGTCCTCTGCAAGTCCTCTGCAAGTCCTCTGCAAGTCCTCTGCAAGTCCTCTGCAAGTCCTCTGCAAGTCCTCTGCAAGTCCTCTGCAAGTCCTCTGCAAGTCCTCTGCAAGTCCTCTGCAAGTCCTCTGCAAGTCCTCTGCAAGTCCTCTGCAAGTCCTCTGCAAGTCCTCTGCAAGTCCTCTGCAAGTCCTCTGCAAGTCCTCTGCAAGTCCTCTGCAAGTCCTCTGCAAGTCCTCTGCAAGTCCTCTGCAAGTCCTCTGCAAGTCCTCTGCAAGTCCTCTGCAAGTCCTCTGCAAGTCCTCTGCAAGTCCTCTGCAAGTCCTCTGCAAGTCCTCTGCAAGTCCTCTGCAAGTCCTCTGCAAGTCCTCTGCAAGTCCTCTGCAAGTCCTCTGCAAGTCCTCTGCAAGTCCTCTGCAAGTCCTCTGCAAGTCCTCTGCAAGTCCTCTGCAAGTCCTCTGCAAGTCCTCTGCAAGTCCTCTGCAAGTCCTCTGCAAGTCCTCTGCAAGTCCTCTGCAAGTCCTCTGCAAGTCCTCTGCAAGTCCTCTGCAAGTCCTCTGCAAGTCCTCTGCAAGTCCTCTGCAAGTCCTCTGCAAGTCCTCTGCAAGTCCTCTGCAAGTCCTCTGCAAGTCCTCTGCAAGTCCTCTGCAAGTCCTCTGCAAGTCCTCTGCAAGTCCTCTGCAAGTCCTCTGCAAGTCCTCTGCAAGTCCTCTGCAAGTCCTCTGCAAGTCCTCTGCAAGTCCTCTGCAAGTCCTCTGCAAGTCCTCTGCAAGTCCTCTGCAAGTCCTCTGCAAGTCCTCTGCAAGTCCTCTGCAAGTCCTCTGCAAGTCCTCTGCAAGTCCTCTGCAAGTCCTCTGCAAGTCCTCTGCAAGTCCTCTGCAAGTCCTCTGCAAGTCCTCTGCAAGTCCTCTGCAAGTCCTCTGCAAGTCCTCTGCAAGTCCTCTGCAAGTCCTCTGCAAGTCCTCTGCAAGTCCTCTGCAAGTCCTCTGCAAGTCCTCTGCAAGTCCTCTGCAAGTCCTCTGCAAGTCCTCTGCAAGTCCTCTGCAAGTCCTCTGCAAGTCCTCTGCAAGTCCTCTGCAAGTCCTCTGCAAGTCCTCTGCAAGTCCTCTGCAAGTCCTCTGCAAGTCCTCTGCAAGTCCTCTGCAAGTCCTCTGCAAGTCCTCTGCAAGTCCTCTGCAAGTCCTCTGCAAGTCCTCTGCAAGTCCTCTGCAAGTCCTCTGCAAGTCCTCTGCAAGTCCTCTGCAAGTCCTCTGCAAGTCCTCTGCAAGTCCTCTGCAAGTCCTCTGCAAGTCCTCTGCAAGTCCTCTGCAAGTCCTCTGCAAGTCCTCTGCAAGTCCTCTGCAAGTCCTCTGCAAGTCCTCTGCAAGTCCTCTGCAAGTCCTCTGCAAGTCCTCTGCAAGTCCTCTGCAAGTCCTCTGCAAGTCCTCTGCAAGTCCTCTGCAAGTCCTCTGCAAGTCCTCTGCAAGTCCTCTGCAAGTCCTCTGCAAGTCCTCTGCAAGTCCTCTGCAAGTCCTCTGCAAGTCCTCTGCAAGTCCTCTGCAAGTCCTCTGCAAGTCCTCTGCAAGTCCTCTGCAAGTCCTCTGCAAGTCCTCTGCAAGTCCTCTGCAAGTCCTCTGCAAGTCCTCTGCAAGTCCTCTGCAAGTCCTCTGCAAGTCCTCTGCAAGTCCTCTGCAAGTCCTCTGCAAGTCCTCTGCAAGTCCTCTGCAAGTCCTCTGCAAGTCCTCTGCAAGTCCTCTGCAAGTCCTCTGCAAGTCCTCTGCAAGTCCTCTGCAAGTCCTCTGCAAGTCCTCTGCAAGTCCTCTGCAAGTCCTCTGCAAGTCCTCTGCAAGTCCTCTGCAAGTCCTCTGCAAGTCCTCTGCAAGTCCTCTGCAAGTCCTCTGCAAGTCCTCTGCAAGTCCTCTGCAAGTCCTCTGCAAGTCCTCTGCAAGTCCTCTGCAAGTCCTCTGCAAGTCCTCTGCAAGTCCTCTGCAAGTCCTCTGCAAGTCCTCTGCAAGTCCTCTGCAAGTCCTCTGCAAGTCCTCTGCAAGTCCTCTGCAAGTCCTCTGCAAGTCCTCTGCAAGTCCTCTGCAAGTCCTCTGCAAGTCCTCTGCAAGTCCTCTGCAAGTCCTCTGCAAGTCCTCTGCAAGTCCTCTGCAAGTCCTCTGCAAGTCCTCTGCAAGTCCTCTGCAAGTCCTCTGCAAGTCCTCTGCAAGTCCTCTGCAAGTCCTCTGCAAGTCCTCTGCAAGTCCTCTGCAAGTCCTCTGCAAGTCCTCTGCAAGTCCTCTGCAAGTCCTCTGCAAGTCCTCTGCAAGTCCTCTGCAAGTCCTCTGCAAGTCCTCTGCAAGTCCTCTGCAAGTCCTCTGCAAGTCCTCTGCAAGTCCTCTGCAAGTCCTCTGCAAGTCCTCTGCAAGTCCTCTGCAAGTCCTCTGCAAGTCCTCTGCAAGTCCTCTGCAAGTCCTCTGCAAGTCCTCTGCAAGTCCTCTGCAAGTCCTCTGCAAGTCCTCTGCAAGTCCTCTGCAAGTCCTCTGCAAGTCCTCTGCAAGTCCTCTGCAAGTCCTCTGCAAGTCCTCTGCAAGTCCTCTGCAAGTCCTCTGCAAGTCCTCTGCAAGTCCTCTGCAAGTCCTCTGCAAGTCCAGTCACAAGTCCAGTCACAAGTCCAGTCACAAGTCCAGTCACAAGTCCAGTCACAAGTAACTGGTTGAACAATGACAAAGGAATGCTTTTGTCAAAGCTCATTTGAATAGCTTGTGATTTGAATTGGAACTGGAGGACTTGTGATGGACTTGCAGGGACTTACAGGGACTTACAGGGACTTGTGATGGACTTGACAGCAGCACTGTATGATGGACAAAATCAATCGGACTCCCCCAGCAGTGCATCAGGCCTCCCGGCCTAAGTCAATCACAATCTATCAAAATATAGTCATGTCAGGCTTGCAGGACCAAAGTCCTCTAGAATCCATCAAAATAGGAAGATGGATTTTAATGGAATTAGGAACATACATACATGTATGATTTAATCCCACAATGTGGACTTTACTTTCTTGTGAGGCAGCAGCCCCGGCAAACATTTTGAACCGGGATTTTCTAACTGTCACCCGCAATAACATGCATCGGCCCAATTCAGCCAACCCCAGACTGTGTGACACCGGGAGGGAGAGATTAAACCATTACCACGAAAAGGGGAGACCTGCTTCTGCAAGAGAGGAGGGCCAGGGGGTGCCTTCTGTTTTCACCATTGAAATCGATCAGTCGAGCGATGAACATTCTACAAGATCACTGCAAACTGTTCAAATAGGTAGGTGACCCAAGAAATATTGATGAAACCTGCATCAGTGAAAACAAAAACCTTAAAATCTGTCGACATAGAATACAACAGGTTAGCAAGTCCTTAGAAACTCTAGAAGTTTCTGCAATTGTCACTTCCAGGCTGGCAAGCTGCAATTTGCTTACTGACACTCTTCGTTTAGGTTGGCACAAATTAAATAACACGTATTCCAAAGGTGTGTTTATAATATTTTCAAAATGTCACATCCATTTTAAAAAACGTATAAGGTTATTAAAACATTTACAAAAGAGTTTAACAGCTATTTCTAAACTACTTTTTCTTATTATTGTGTTCTTAAATAGCTACAGACTATTTTGGGCAACAATAATAAGGTTTTTTTAAAGGTAAACAGAAGGGACATTTTAACGTTTTCTCTTATTTCTCTTATTTCTCCTATTTCTGTTTTCTCTTATTTCTATTTTCTCTATATTTTCTCTTATTCTTCTGATTATGCATTTATGGCAGGGTGATAGTTTCACTTAGTTTCCTAGTTTTCCTCCTTTTAAATCGCAAACAAGTCATCATCACCTCCACCTTTCATTTTGAAAAAAAGTGTTGTCGCTCTTACTTCAGAATCAGGCAGCGAATCTCAATATTCGGTACTTCGTTTTCAAAATAAAAATTGTGAGTTTCTTATATCAACCTTGATAAGTTGGGCAATGCAAGGCCACATGATATTTATGGTTAGTCAGTAAACTTGTTCATTTTCAGTCGCGAGGCCAGAATTTAAGTGGCAGATTCATGCACTGTGAAACGTTTGCGATGTATAAAGTGAAATGTAAATAATTTACATTTTACTAAGAAATATTGTGGTGTGTTGAGTTATGCCATTACCCTAAGTTTTGTGAAATTGGCTGCAAAATGTAAAAGTTAATGATTCTGTCGCATACATTTTTTTAAATCAGTTGGAGTGACATACAGACTGACGCCAGCCACCAACTCTCTCCGCCCCAGATTGAGATCCAACGGCCCAGCTCCGCCCCTCTGACGCGATCTGACTCCTCTAGCATCACCAGCTCACGCCCCTCCTCGGCCCGAGTCAGTCGCAGGCCGCGGGCCTCTACTGAGAGGTCACTCTTTGAGGGGATGACGACATCCACAACCACAAACAGACAGAGGTCGGTCTCATCGGCAGGCCAAGGCAAAGTGTGGGAAGGCAGACCGTTGCCAGTCTTCGGTGCATCTGCAACATCGGTTAGTTTGTAATCTTAAAGTTTTTGCTACTAAAGAAATGTCCATTACAAACATTAAACTGATGTTTAAGATTTTCCGACTGCTTTAAATATCATGTTTTGCCAATTCTTACGCTTAAGTAAAAATTTACTTTTTTTCCTAATTCTGCACCGGCAATGCTCTAAAAACAAAAGCTGTTATTTCAGGTTGCATTATTGCCTCCAATGTACACGAAAATAAATCTGACTTGTCAGGTTAAAAAAATATGAGAAATTTACAAAGTAATTTCCCCCAAAATTGCACGGGCAACAGCAATATGTATAAAAAACAATCTTCTTTTTGGGACTAAACTCAAACATTCAAATGGTAGACTGACTTTTAAGGAAGCTGTCAATAATGTCATTTTTTGAATAGTTGATAGTGAGTTCCTTTGTGTTTCCAAAAAATTTCTTGTATTTTGTTTCACCTTTTACTCCTAGGAGAAAGAGGCAAAGGCAATTGAGCTTGCTCAAGAAGCCAAGTCGTCTGTCAACATCAGGGAGCTATTCAGCGGCTCAGTGGCCAAGGAATATCGCAAGGAGCTAGAGAGACAGGAACGAGAGCGCTGGGAGAAGATGCAGCGAGATAACAAACATCTCAATAGGTAAACATGGCCTCTCAAGTAGGATTCAAACCTACGACCGCCTGCATACTACAGTTCTTTTTCCTATCAGCCCCCCCCCCCCCCCCTCCCTTCTTTAATATTGCATCAGTCCTAATAGCTTGACTCTTCTGTTTTTAAGATTGTACAAGGAGTACATGACGAGGCAAGAGATTTCTGTGGTTCAACGACCAGACATCTTGGATCGCGGCTGGGCCAGAGGATACATGTCTGATAAGATGCTGAAAGACAAGATGAGACAAGAAAAATGGAATGAGCATATGAGACAGTAAGTGCAAGAACAAAAGGATAACAATCCAGTTATCTTTGACACAAATACTAAGACACTGTGAAGCCTGAAGACGTTAAACCTTTTGTTGGAACGGAAAACGTGAAAAGTCAACAATAGGCCCCCTTTTCATATTATAATAAAACAAACGTAAAAAGTTTTTTTGTGTCTGTCAAAGTATCACTTATCACATTTTTAAGATGTGAAAAGTGGGCGTATTGTTTATTTTTCACGTTTTTTTGTTCCAACGAAAGGTTTTTACGTTTTGGGGCCTCGCAGTGGTATCTGGTAATGGCGTTTTCTAAAATAATGATTCAATGGAGGGCTCTTTAATTAATCTCATCAAGCCTTTAGTTTTAACACCAGTTTCTATTTTCAGAAATAAGCCTCAATTCTGCTTTCATTTCTTCTCTGTTTCATTCTAAATTATGCTCTATAAAGTGTTGAATATACTTTTGAATATATAAAACAAATATCTATCTGTTTTTTCCAGACAAGCGCTTGAGAATAAGAAAGCGTCAAGTCTTCTCAAAAGAATTGGTCCAAGTGTTGATATTTGGGAGCAAGTACACAAATACATTTTTTCTGCTTTGCACTGGCTTGACTGATAAAAACAAAAAACACACAAACAAGGCTCAGTTTGATTAGTTTTCTAAAATATCAATATTTGTATGATTTTGTTTTTACTAGACTTTTTCACGGAGGAAAGAGAGGTGTGACCAAGGCACAAATGAAGAAAGCAGCCATCACTATTCAGAAGTAGGTTCTAAATTCCTCATTCTTCTCGTTTTCTTTCATTCTTCTTGTACAAATTTAAAGGTAGGATACACCATTTGCAGATATCGAAAAATAGTGTACTACCGAATTATTAAAAAATATCTTACTTATTTTAAAGTAAATAATGAATGTTGGCATCCAGTAAAATTATTGCGCTAGATATTCTGTAATTGTTCCGGGCGGCGATCGTGGAAAAAACCCAAGAACAACATAAGATAAGAATCACTGCCCGAAGCCGGTTAAAAACAAATGCCATTTTTCTTGCTTTTCTCAGCATCAATGATTGTATTACTATAAAATACAACCCCCAAAGTCCACCCATTTTTGATAATTCAATCAATTACCAATGGTGTATCATACAGAATATGTACAATAGAAAACTTTATTGTAAAATGTTATTAATATGAATTCTGATTTGCAAATATTAATTGGGGTTTGTGTCTTTGTTTATGTAGATATGTCAGAGGATGGGTTGTGAGAACTATGCTGGAGAAAGTCAAACAGAAAGTGAGTATCATTGTAATTAAAGTTGTTTATCATACAGTCTTCAAATTGATTTTATGTTGCAGTATTCATTTCAAACACTTTTGTGAAAATTACCTTATTTCTGGTACAGATATTAGTAATCTCTGTTTTTATATTACAGCACTTAAAATTGCAAAATGGAATCCTTGTTAACTCTAAATGAAGAATAAAATGAATTCACTTCCTTATTCCCGTCTTTGTTTCTTAGTCTCGGGTCCATGCAGGTTCCTTCAAGTCTTTCGTGAAGTACTACGCATACTTAATGAAACGCATTGCTCGCTGGCACGGAGTCAAGAAACCCAACATTCACCTGGATTTGTGGCAGATGGATGAGTTCATGGATTGTAAACGATGTAAGTCAGCACACTTCTAAGGCTGTAGTTTCTAGAATGAAGACTTAAGTTTGGGCAACAGGGTCATGTTGTGATCATTGATGTTCACTCACAGAATTTAGCAGAAGTGACAGCATTCTACAAGTCAGTAAATGTACACTTTTTTTTTTGAGTTACCAAGCAATTGGTAAAGAAGCAATTAGCAGCTGTCCAAAAAGTAAGTGACTAAATTATTGTTGGAAGGCTTTAACTGGAAGGCTTACTTGTTTTAAAGATAGTAATGGCACTAAAATACCTGTGAAATTAAGTTGTTTCCAAATGATGTCAGTGTAACCACGAAAAATGGTACAGTTAGAAAAATACTAATAAAGCTAGAGGGATTGCAGTGAGACCAAAGATCTAAATGAAGAGTCGCAGATTTTCCTTAAATAACTGGGGCAAGAACATTAAATTTTGCACTGAAACAACACTATGAACTTTTAATTAAACTTTGACCACTGGTGTTTGAACAACCCAGAATAGTTTACTCTAAGCCAGAGCAAATGTTAACTCCAGATTAAACTCAAAAATACAAAATATAAAAAAAGAAGTAAAAACCCAACACAGCACTAATAGCGGATTGCTCTCTAAGCACAATCGGAACAAATAATGAATAGCCTGTAAATACAAAGAAAAATGCAAAAGAAATGATTAAAGATCAAGTTATAAATAAACATTAATAAAATATGCATTTCCAATTATACCATGCACAGCTACACTTTTCCTGTACAAAACTATACTGGGAAAACTTAAGAAAAAATCATCTCTCCAAGACACCTCAAAAATCTAAATAACAAAGGAACTATTGACTGTGGCAGGGGATTAAGTAATAAAACCAGCCATAAACTTGAAGAAGCTACACAACCCTATGGAACTCATTAGGTATGCAAATCCCCCAAATAAACATCTTGAGAAAAATAAGAGATGCACAGGCAAAGCATGGTCCAAAAGAAAAATCAGGTTTCTACATAAAATGCACAGTGTATCACTATCAGCATCAAACCTATGTTTAAAATTACTATAAAACAGTCCTTAGAAAAGTCAGTCAAGTAAATCCAGACTAATATAATACAAAAACTCCTCTTCATTATATCCCAAAACCATAGACCAGAAGTAAAATCCAGTCACAAGTGCTAACACTTGATGCACAAGTTTTTGGCCAAGGTACTGATTAAAGTGCCTCCAAACTAAACAAGGAAAATGACATAAAAACACTGGTCCTTAGCAAAATGACTTTACTAGGTTTAGGAATAATAATTAGTTTCCAAAAGTTTCAGAACCTTCAACAGTAACTTTTATACAATGTGAACAAGGCTTCACTTAGTAAAAATAAACTTTCTTTGGAAACCTACCAAAGGCAAAGAAATAGTTTCCATACTCTGAAAGTTTTATCTCAACAACAAAAATAATGCACAAAAAGGCAAATATGTACACAGATTAGACCATGTAAAAAAAAAGTAAAAAAATGAAAACTCACCAGAATTATTGAGCAAACAGGAAAATACAGCAACTTGATGTCCAGACTTTTAAGATTTTTGGAGGACACAAGAGAAACTTTAAGTAGGTCTGTCCTCCATGTTGTATCTCTGCTCACTGACCCATACTAGCACATGTGGCCAGTGGAACACAAAGCAATAGACTGGTGCGCCTCGCATCATTAATTAAGTAAAGAGTAAATTAAGTCAATGTACTACGCAGGGGTGCCACTCCTATAAAAAACAGTAACTTTAGGGGAACCACTTTGCCAAAAATCCCATTGTAAACTAAAAAGGATGAATAAAAACAAAGTTAAATTTCACTCCTCTACACACGCCCATTCTTTAAAACCTTGTTGTCCTCAACAATTAAAGAAAACAATCTAAAGGGAAATACATCTGGGAAGTACGTCGTCTTTCGGTTTCATCAGGCTTCATCATGATACCTCATAGGTGGGCGGATGGTCCTCTTTGGTCGGCCGGTGTCCAACATCTCGTCAACAGAACTGGAATCAGTTTCATCAGTAGATGGAGATTCATAGAAGTTTACTGAAGAGAGTTCAACATCACTGAAGTCTTCTGGAGGGGGAATCACATCAGTCAAACCAGGGTGATGAAGGATTAAGTCATCTCGGAACTCGTAAGGAGGTTCCATGGTAACGTCCATACCAGAAGAAGATTGAAGAAGCGGGTCAGCATTGGATATCTCCTCTTCAAGGGGAACTTCGAAAGGGCAAAGGGAGATCAGGTTGCGGTGGACCGTCCTCACCTTTTGCGTTTCCAACTGCTTCACAGTGTACACTGGAATACCATCTAGCTTCTTTACAACCAAGTAAGGAGTATCTTCCCATCGGTCTTTCAGCTTACACTTTCCTCTCGGTGTTAGATTAAGCACGAGCACCAGATCTCCTACTTGAAGTTCACGTTCACTGACCTTCTTGTTATAGGCGCTAGTCTGCTTCAGTCGATCGTGCCTTATCTGCATTTGTCTCTGCCAAATTGAACGCCTTGGTCATTTCTTCCTTCAGCATTTTGACGAAAGAGTTGTAGTCACGATGAAGATGTTGTGTGTCTTCTCCTTGGCAAGGGAATATCACGTCCACTGGCAGCTTGGGTTCCCTCATAAACATCAGGAAGAAGGGCGAGTAGCCTGTCGAAACATGCTGGCTGCAATTGTAGGCATGGGTCAAAACTTCAACGTGCGTTGCCCAATTCACCTTCTTCATTGGATCAAGGGTCCCTAGCATCGATAAAAGAGTTCGGTTAAACCTTTCAGTCATTCCGTTGCCTTGGGGATGATAGGGTGTTGTCTTGCTCTTGGACACTCCCATTACTGCACAGAGTTGACGGATTACTTCAGACTCAAAACACTTCCCTTGGTCGGAATGCAGTCGCTCTGGAATCCCGTAGTTCAAAATGTACCTCTCCCACAATACTCGTGCCACCGTCGTCGCTTTCTGGTCTCTTGTTGGGTATGCCTTGGCATAACGAGTGAAGTGGTCCGTCACAACGAGTAAGTGCTCGTACCCACCAGCAGACTTCTCAAGACTCATGAAATCGATGCAGACTAGTTCTCCTGGACGACTTGTACGAATACTCTGCAACCCAGCGCTCCGTCTTCCTTCTGGACGTTTACGTAAAGTGCACCGTTCACAGGTTTGTATGTAAGTCTTTACGTCACAGTATGCACCAGGCCAGTAGAAACGTTTTCTGACCGATCGGAGAGTCTTCTGGAATCCAAGGTGTCCCAACTCGTCATGGAGGTTCTTCAGGATTGTTTTATGTAGCGAACGAGGTAGAACTGGGATGTAATTCATGTCATTACCCTCTCCGTTTCTATAGACCAGCAGTCCCCCTTTTTCCTGAAGGTGGTCCCATGAACGAAGTAGTCTCTGAACATCTTTTCCTTCACGGTTGGCTTGTCTTTGACTCAACTTGCTACGTCTGGTTGTCTTGAGATGTAGAATGCGTGTGATACCTTCATCTTCCTGTTGAGCATCCTGAAGTTTCCCGCCATCTTGAATAGTACTGGTTCCATACTTCTCAGCTGAAGCGTTGTCAGGTTCGGAGGTCTCTTTAGGTTGCAGGGATCTCAGTTCATCAGCTCCAGATTGTCTTTGGCTGTCCGTCTCCGTTGATACATCATGGGTCGAAAGAGTAGCTTGCACGTGGACCTCAACATCTTCCGTGGGATTCTGCTTATCGGCGGAGCCATTCTCGGTTGCGTCCAATATGCGGGTTACTTCTCTTCTAGTAATTCTCGAAAGTGCATCAGCATTTGCATTATTCTTTCCTGGACGATACCGTATGTCCAATTCGAAGAGAGATAGGTCATTAACCCAGCGTTGACTATGAGCATCCAGCTTAGCACTCTTCAATACATAGGTCATAGGATTATTGTCGGTTACCGCTGTTACCTTGTGTCCATACAGATAATCTCGAAATTTGGTAGTCAGGGCCCAATGTAATGCTCGAAACTCTAGCTTGTGTGCTGGATATTTCTTCTCGGCTGAAGAGAGAGCGCGGCTCGCATATGCCACTACACGTTCACGGCCATCCTGTTGTTGGGTAAGTACTGCACCAAGGCCTTCAAGAGATGCATCAGTCTGTATGACGAAAGGAATATCATAATCAGCATAGGCTAAGATGGGAGCTGATGTCAACTTGGATATCAACGTCTGAAATGCAACACTACATGCATCCGTCCAGACAAACGGTGGGTCTCGGGTTCCACGCTTACCCCCAATGAGGCCGAATAGAGGACTCGCCACCTTTGCATAGCCTTGGATAAACTTCCGATAATATCCAGTTATCCCAAGGAAACTCCTGACATCCTTCTTTGATTTGGGGATCGGCCAATTCTGTACAGCTGTTATCTTCTCAGGGTTTGTGGAAATACCTTCTGCCGAGACAATATGACCCAGATATTGAACACTGCTCTTCAGAAAGTGACACTTGGAGGGTTTAAGCTTGAGGTTATTCTGTCTTAATCGGTCGAACACTTGGCTTAGTCGAGTGATGTGTTCTTCAATCGTCGAACTGTAGATGATGACATCGTCGAGGTAGAGCAGGACACTTTCAAAATTCATGCCGCTGAATACATTCGACATCAAGCGTTGAAATGTGGCGGGTGCGTTAACAAGTCCAAATGGCATTCTGGTAAACTCGAACAGGCCCATCGGGGTAGTGAAAGCTGTTTTTGCCTGGTCCTTCTCAGCAACGCCAACTTGGAGATAGCCAGAGGTCAGATCTATGCAAGAAAAATACTTAGCTTTTCCCAAAGCATCCAGCGCTTCTTCGATCCGTGGTAGAGGATACGCATCTCGAATTGTTCTGGAATTCAGCTTGCGGTAATCGACACACAGTCGAATGCTGCCATCCTTCTTTCGGACGATAACCACTGGAGAAGCGAATGAGCTTTGACTGGGTTTGATGACGTTTGTTTTCTCAAGATCCTTGATGTGCTTTCGAACTTCTTGAAACTCAGCGGGTGGGATACGTCGGTACGGCAAACGAAATGGGGTAGCATCACTCAAAGGAATCTCGTGCACAGCGGTTTGGGTCATGCCAATGTCGAGGGAATCTTTGGAAAAGACATCAGAATTGGCTTTGAGAAGGTCCTGAATGGCTGCCTTTGCAGAGGGGGTCAAATCAGCAGAATCAATGTCGGGCAAGGGGGATTCATCTGAAGCTGTGTGTGGATCTGCAGTCTCGGGCTCTGGCGTGGAATTAATGACTTGGATATGGGACAGCACTGCCACAACTGCATTCCTTCTGACCGTCACCTTCTGATGAGACAAGTTGCACAGCCGAATGGGTACTTTGCAGTCTCGGACTTCAACCAACATTTGCCCAACAGCTAGACTATTGTTCCTCTTGTCCGCCACCAGTGCTGTGATGCATCTGCCTTTAGTAGATTTTGGAGTTTTGGCCGTTATGATTATTTCTGCTCCAGGCTGTACTTCATGTGTACGTCGTCCTGTGTAGCGAAGATGACCAATCTCTCCATTGGTACGAGCAATGTCTGTGCCATCACTGTTGACGCACTGGAAAGCTGAATGCCAAGCAAAGGACTCTTTCTTCATCTTGGTCATCATTCCCCTGCCAAACTTCTTGTGGATGGAATCTCGTAAGGTGAGGATCACATTGGTGCCTATCAAAAGTGGAATAGATCGCCGGAACTCTGTTACTGGTACAACTAAGGCGGGGACATTCTTGGTAACTTCTCCAAGTGCATCCATGGTGAGGAGTATATACCCCTGATGTGGAACACTCTGGCCTCCTGCGCCACTGATAATGATGGGTGACTTCTTCAGATCCTGAAGCTTCAGAGTAGGGTGGGCTGACACGAACTCATCGGTTATCATGGTCGTCACTTGCGAACCGGTGTCGAGCAAAGCCTTACATTTTCTTCCTGAAATAGTGACTTTTGTAGTGTTAACTGGGCCTACAAGTCCATCAGTATTTGATTGGTGTTCCTGGTTGGTCTGCACCAACATCCTGCCTTGTCGTTTCTCTTTCTCATTAGGGCGATCTCTTTCTAAACCACCTGCCGACTGCCCAGCATCCGCAGGTCCATCTAGTTTAAAGGACTCTGACTGGATCTGCCTTGCTCCATCCTCCTGCCTGGTCTATTGCACTCCCTCGCAAAATGGCCGACTTCTCCGCAGTTATAGCATCTTTGCTGGCTTTGTGGCGCAGGAAAACGTCGGGATTGGTAGTTGCCATGTGGATGTGTAGGGGGCCTCTGCACAGGGGGTACTCGTCTGAGGGCGTCCTCTATGTCATCAACACGTTGGGTTAGCGAAGTCTGCCCCTGAGAAACTTTATCCAGCATCGACAGATGTTTCCTCATCATGCTGGTCAATTCTTCTAGTTGCTTATTGACATCGGTGGCAACCTGGGGATTCGTGTGGGCTGGTTCCGTCGTGGCTTTGGTAGGACAATTTGATGGAGAGTTGGTTGTGTGCTGATTAATCTGGTACCTCTGCCGTCTAACCTCTCTGGCATGCCTCGCTTCTTCAGTGATGACCCGGAGCTCTTGTCGGAGGGATCTGAAGGACATTGTTCTTGGTTGCATCGGGGCCAGTCTCTGCCTCACACTGTCGTCCTGCAACCCCTTCATGAACTGGGTCGTGAGGAGTAGGTCCCGGTCCTCACCTAACTGTCCCCATTGTCTTCCCTGGCGTCGGTTTACATCCTCCACATGTCTCAGCAAGGCACTCAAAAATACAAAATATAAAAAAAGAAGTAAAAACCCAACACAGCACTAATAGCGGATTGCTCTCTAAGCACAATCGGAACAAATAATGAATAGCCTGTAAATACAAAGAAAAATGCAAAAGAAATGATTAAAGATCAAGTTATAAATAAACATTAATAAAATATGCATTTCCAATTATACCATGCACAGTACACTTTTCCTGTACAAAACTATACTGGGAAAACTTAAGAGAAAATCATCTCTCCAAGACACCTCAAAAATCTAAATAACAAAGGAACTATTGACTGTGGCAGGGGATTAAGTAATAAAAACCAGCCATAAACTTGAAGAAGCTAAACAACCCTATGGAACTCATTATGCAAATCCCCCAAATAAACATCTTGAGAAAAATAAGAGATGCACAGGCAAAGCATGGTCCAAAAGAAAAATCAGGTTTCTACATAAAATGCACAGTGTATCAGCATCAAACCTATGTTTAAAATTACTATAAAACAGTCCTTAGAAAAGTCAGTCAAGTAAATCCAGACTAATATCATACAAAAACTCCTCTTCATTATATCCCAAAACCATAGACCAGAAGTAAAATCCAGTCACAAGTGCTAACACTTGATGCACAAGTTTTTGGCCAAGGTACTGATTAAAGTGCCTCCAAACTAAACAAGGAAAATGACATAAAAACACTGGTCCTTAGCAAAATGACTTTACTAGGTTTAGGAATAATAATTAGTTTCCAAATGTTTCAAAACCTTCAACAGTAACTTTTATACAATGTGAACAAGGCTTCACTTAGTAAAAATAAACTTTCTTTGGAAACCTACCAAAGGCAAAGAAATAGTTTCCATACTCTGAAAGTTTTATCTCAACAACAAAAATAATGCACAAAAAGGCAAATATGTACACAGATTAGACAATGTAAAAAATAAGTAAATAAATGAAAACTCACCAGAATTATTGAGCAAACAGGAAAATACAGCAACTTGATGTCCAGACTTTTAAGATTTTTGGAGGACACAAGAGAAACTTTAAGTAGGTCTGTCCTCCATGTTGTATCTCTGCTCACTGACCCATACTAGCACATGTGGCCAGTGGAACACAAAGCAATAGACTGGTGCGCCTCGCATCATTAATTAAGTAAAGAGTAAATTAAGTCAATGTACTACGCAGGGGTGCCACTCCTATACAAAACAAAAAACTTTAGGGGAACCACTTTGCCAAAAATCCCATTGTAAACTAAAAAAGATGAATAAAAACAAAGTTAAATTTCACTCCTCTACATCAGCAATAGGAAAAACAAGCAAGAATGAATACGGTTAAACACTGACAGCCCCACAGCCTTTGTGGATGAGTTAAGAGGTAGTTCAGAATACATTCACTTGTGGGAAATATTGTTTCGTCAGTTTTGAGAATGTTGGTTTTCTGGTTTGTTTTTGCCAGACTATGAGTACGTCTTTGCCAAGAGAGCACATCCCAATGACTTCATCACCATTAGAGATCTGGAAGGCTTCTACAAGGAGTGCGACCATTACCCATCCAAGAGAGAGATCTTTAACGCCATATCTGGAGCTACTAAAAGTTAGTCAGTTTGCATTGCTTCGTGTTACCACTGTTTTGTCCCCCATGTTTGTTTCATGTACACAGCCACTTTGTCTCTGAAGATCTTGTTAAGATCAAAATATTAGGCTCTCTTAACTTATTTGATTTAAATCTTTTGTGTTAAACCCTAAATATCCCAGAAGATTCTATTTTGTAGTCAAGTCAGTCACAATCAAATCACAGTTAAAGAGTTTTGAACAATATCAAAGGAATGTTTTTGTCATAGTTTATTAGCTTGTCACTCGACTTAAAGGTAGGATACATCATTTGCAAATATCGAAACAATTTACTACCAAATTATTAAGAAATATCTTACTTATTTGAAAGTAAATAGTGATTGTAGGCATCCAACAAAATGATTTTGCTAGATATTCTGTAATTGTTCCGAAAAATTGTATAAAACAAATCACGATCGCCGGACAGCGATTGTGAACAAAACAAGGACAACTATAAACGAACGCTATCTTTCGTGCTTTTCTCGGCATCCATGATTGTAAAACTTCGGACAGGTCAGTTAAACGATATTTACTATAAAATACAACCCCCCAATCTACCCAATCCTGACAATTCAAGCAATTACCAATGGTGTATCCTACCTTTACATCCACCCATTCCTGACAATTCAAGCAATTACCAATGGTGTATCCTACCTTTACACCCACTCATTCCTGACAATTCAAGCAATTATCAATGGTGTATTCTACCATTACATTCACTCATTCCTGACAATTCAAGCAATTATCAATGGTGTATTCTTTCTTTAAAGACTGACTCGGTGATTGACTTTTGAAACCGACTACCCATATTAGTGATAAGTGCAGGGAACAGTGAGCTGTAGTGTTCTGCTAGAGAGACTCGACATGAAGCATAATGGTGTCTTTAACTTCTTTGGTTAAATTGTTATCATTACAGAGGATGGTAAGAAGTTGGATGCAAAACTCAATGAGAAAGAAGTGATAGAGGTGACCTTCATGATCTACGTGCCTCAAGGAAGTAACCTGAAGCTGCAAGACACTAGAAAATCCACCTGGCTGAACCCGCTGGTGGACGGCAAGGAAGCCAAGAAACTCATGGGTTAGTTCTCTCATACCGACGAAACGATTGTGACCCAACTGCACGAAATGAGTCAAAAGTTCTCAACATTTGAGTCACAGACTCTGCAGATGAAATCAAGTCTGAAGTCAAGTCTCATGCTATTTTATAAACTGTGACAACAACATTCCTTTGTTGTTGCTTGTCCAATTGTTATTTGATTTTGTTTTACTGTTATTTGTGACGGGACTTAATTATTATGGACTTAGTTGATAATAGTAATAGTAATAATGTGGTGTTCATCTAGCACCTTGTAACAAAGTTGTAAAAAAAAGATGTAAAAAACGCACACCATTGACTATTGGTCAAACCAAAAAGACCATTGACCAAAAGACCATTGTCAAACTGGATGAAAGAAGCCAAACATGGATACGAAGCTGGGTTTTGAAAAATGGCCCTACTTGAGTCACGTGTCCGTTGCGTGCACGTCGCGTTACCCAAGAGCGCAAGCACTATGTTTCTCATCAGGAGTCAAACTCGCATATCATCGCACATGAGTCAAACACTAACTATTGAACCATAATCAGTAATTCACAAACTAAGTAATCTGTTTATTGGATTTCTCTCACAGGGAGGGATGAGGTGGAGAAGGCAGAATATGCCAAGTCTCTACAAGTTGTCTTTGCAGCCTTCCAGGAGAGACGGGAGAAAGAAGCTGCAGCCAAGAAGAGGGAGCAGACGGGACAAGAAGGAGCAAACGGAGCAAGTTTATAGCAAAGAACATAGCAAAGAACATAGCTAGCTTCATGAGTATTACGTACACAGAGTTATATTAACCTACCCAGTTAAAGTTTCAGTCTCTTGTGTAAGTCTCCTACAAAAGCTTTTCAGATACCATCTGCATTAAAGGCTGGATACACCATTGGTAATTGTTTGAATTATCATGAATGGGTGAATTTGAGGGGTGTTATTTTATAGTAAATATGGTTTAACTGACCTGCCCAAAGTTTTACAATCATGGATGCGGCGAAAAGCAAGAAAAACGGCGTTCGTTTTCAACCGACATCGTGCAGTGGTTTTTTTTTGGTTTTTTTCGCCATTGCTGTCCGGCGATTGTGAATTTTTTTTCTTCAATTAAATTTTTCGGAACAACTACTGGATATCTAGCGCAATCATTTTGCTGGATGCCTCTACTCATTATTTACTGTCGAATAAATAAGATATTTCTTAATATTTTGGTAATACATGTAGATGTTTTTGATATCTGCAAATGGTGTATCCTACCTTTAAACCTAATGTCCCCTAATATTACAAAATTCTACTTTAGCAGTATGCAGTACTCTTACTACACTGGCCTATGAGAATTGTGTAACATTTTGTTGTTCAGTGTACTGTACACCAACTTAAAGCCTAAGACGTTAGGGTTAAAATAACAAAACTCGGACTCGGTATTTGGACCAAGACTAGAAGAAGATTACTCACAATATCAATAGTAATTATTCTCTAAATACTCCTTTTTTTAGCTCTATTATAACCCTTGTTCTACTTTATCTACCTCTGGGCATTCTGGAACTCCTACAATAAATAATATAATATAAAGAAATGAACTGAGGCAGAATTTGAACCTGCTACCCATACTGCCAAGTCGCAAATTAGTTAGTAGAGTGCTGGTACTGTACGTATCTCTAAGGTCAAAAGTTCAAATGCTGCAGTAAGTAATTTGTATTGAAGCGTATAAATAATGAATTTACGTCATCAATTTTCTGTTTTCGTTTATGTGAAAAAGGTTACCTTTACATAATATGATGTTGTTGGTTTTTTACCCCCCAAAAAGAGCTTTCTTAGTATTCAGTGTATTTAGTATCTTTCTAATTCGTATGGAGAACATTTGTTTTGCTTATTTTTTATTTTTTTACTCACTGCATGACTTTGTGCATGTTCTTTCAATCTGTACTATATTGCATCCATTTAAAGGTAGGATACACCATTGGTAATTATTTTATAGTAAGGACCTCGGTTCTATTTCGTTGGTTTTCAGAGCTCGAGGTAATGATTAAGAGGAACTGACGGGGGAATTCTTACTGCGGTGTGAGAGGTGAAATTCTTGAATCGTTTAACTGACCTGTCCGACATTTTGCAATCATGGATGCTGAGAAAAGCAAGAAAAACGGCGTTCGTTTTCGACCAGCGTCGGCAGTTGTTTATTTGTCGTTCTTGGTTTTTTTTAGATCACCGTCTGGCGATGGTGAATTTTATAAAATTCAATTTTTCGAACAATTAAAGAATATCTAGCGCAATCATTTTGCTGGATTCCTACAAATCATTATTTACTTTCAAATAAGTAAGATATTTATTAATAATTTGGTAGTAAAATTGTTTCGATATGACAATACACTATACTAGTTTTTCTTGCACATTAAAAATGTAGATTATTTATTAATGAAAGTACATTTATGTTTTAACAAAGATTTTCATTATGGACGCCATCTCCATTCAAAGTAATCAGATTGATGAAAAGTAAAATACAAAACATGAACATCTGTTTTTTTAAGGAAATATGATGGATTTGTAACAGTAAATTACATACTTCTGCAATTGTCTTTCCTTTATTGTTTTACATAAAATGTAGATAGGAAATTTATTTTATAAAGTAGAATGATGTCAATAATTTAATGAATTTTTTTATTGCAAAAAGCACAGATATCAGTGCGTTTTATAAATACATGTTAAAAGAGTTGCATGATTCCATTTTAGCATACAAACAGTACATATAGTACGTTTTATATGATTTTGAAACTGCTAAAAAAAAAGTGTTATTGTCCTTTTAATCAGAATTATGATACTTGTATGTATATGTATATTTGTTGGCGAATTAATTAAACTTCTGTAACCAAAGCATTCGTTGATTGACACCATTGGGTTTTCCTAATCGATAATGTTTTAAGGTTTACTGAAATAGAAATACAAAGAAATCTTCATTGATTTTTTTCTGAATCTGGCAATGTAGGGCCTAAGGGTGCATGTGACTAAATCTCTGAAAATCACTGCGCGCGAGCTCATTAATAGTTTGTGATCCCTCCGATAATTTTGAATAAGTGGTCCCTGGGGCCTATACATTGGACTGATTGTAGAAATATTTTCGGAAATCAAGAATTGGTGACCCGTGGCTTCCAACTCGGGGGATTCCATTCACAAAAAAACCAATACGTGGGTCTATTTGGCATAGAGGCAGGGGGCTACATTGGAACCTGGGCCAGAGCTAGGCCACCAGTTTAGGGGAGGTTTGTGTGGATGGGAGTATAACAAAAATATTCATTCGGTCAACCCCCATAAATTTGAAAAGAAAATTATTCTAGGAGTCTTAATCTTTAATTTCCAGTCAAAAAAATATGGCCACTCTACTCATGAGCGTCACCAGGCGGCGCTCTTTCTTTCAATTTTTGTGTTGATTACAATGGGCGCCGTATTTAGTGTAGTGAAACCCTAACTACTTGAGAAACAAATTAAGATGTTAGGGTTATTTTTCGTCAATAATTCATCTAATACCAAGATAGAGAATAATATTCCCCTCTTTGTCCCTTAACCAGTTCGCGCCGGATGACGAAACGGATGACGCATAAACACGCCAAGTTCAAGTTCGGAAATGTCTGTCAGCAGCGAGCAAGGCCGGAAACGCGTGGGTGTGCTTCCCGGCACTGTCGGCCTGAACCCTTTCCGGATCGAGTTTCGTTAAAAATAATCCCGCCCCTCGGCTCGGTGATTTTAAAATAATCCCGGCGCGAACCCCTTTCTGTTGATACCGTCGATGATTTTTTTTTGTTATTCTAGCTAGAAGTAGTATGTTTTGATTGATCTGCTATCAGTATTATCCCTGTTGACATGAGCGGTACAAGATCTTTTCCAAACCCCAGCTTAGGCTCTGTTGTGGCTCCATTACTATTGCTAAACTGCATGAACGAAGCGACGGGACGAAGCTGGAGTTTGGAAAACGGCCTACTAATGAACACGCTTTTTATAGTTTAAGTAACGTTGTGTTTTGAAATGTGTGGAATAAGGAATAGCTATATTCATTTCTTTTGTGAGTTTATGGAATATGGCTGTGTTTATTAGGAAGGGGCGTAATCATACTTGCGCCCTCCCTTTTTTTTAATTTTAATTATTAGAACGACTCTCGGTCACAAGGGAAGGACATTAAATTGAAGGCCGTGTAACGCTGGGTTATGTGGATTTTTTCTTTCTTTTTTGTTTGTTTTTTGTTTATTGGGAAGGGGCGCGTAATCATACATGCGGCTTACGTTTTTTTTTAATTATTAGAACGACTCTTGGTCACAAGGGAAGGACATTAAATTGAAGGCCGTGTAACGCTGGGTTATGTGGATTTTTTCTTTCTTTTTTGTTTGTTTTTTGTTTATTGGGAAGGGGCGCGTAATCATACATGCGGCTTACGTTTTTTTTTAATTATTAGAACGACTCTTGGTCACAAGGGAAGGACATTAAATTGAAGGACGTGTAACGCTGGGTTATGTGGAATTTATTTCTTGGTGTTTTTTGTTTTGTTGTTTTTTGTATTGGAAACGGGCGCGTAATCATACATGGGGCTTCCTTTTGTTTAATTATTAGAACGACTCTCTGTCACATGGGAAGGACATTTGTCGTTTTTTGTTGGTTTTTTTATTATAATTTTTTTCTTTTTCTGTGATACTATTAGGTTTTTTAGTTAAAGATGAAGTGCTTTTGCAAGAAAATAGCAAGGAGAAACCGGTTTATGCAGGCATACTTCAAGGAATAATCATTGTTTGTGTGTGTGTGTTTGTTTGATCAATATTAGAGTTAGCTGCAGTGAATCAGAACTCATTCTATATGGGAATGGGAAGGGTGTTTATGGGAGTTTTCACAAGCCAGAACTACTTCTCATTTTTTTCGTTTTTTTTTAGAGATGCTGAAACAGTTCTGCTGAGTGAAGTATCATGGGATTTTATGTTTGTGGCTGGTCTGCAGATGATAAATCTGTATATTTATGATTTGCTGGTATGCCAGTAGTGTGGTTGGGTATCTATACTGTCATCAAGAGCGTAATTATTAATTTAAGTTTTTATCTTAGTGAGATACACTTAGGAGGTTACGCGTAGAAGTTTCAAGAGAACCGCCTCCTTTTTTTCCCTTATTTTGTTGAGGTGCGGAAAAGGTCTGCAGACAAGTATCATAGGGATTGTATTTGTGACTGGTCTGCAGGGATAAACCTGTAATTCTACGTTATCTGGTGGGTATGCCAGAAAATGGTTGTAATTGACTGGCCCCTCCAGAGCGAAATTCATAACTCTTTGTTCCCCTTTTTTGTGAGAAACGCATCTGGGGGTCAGTTCTAGCCACATTATCTTTGCTAGATGTCAGTCAGTAGTTGGAGTTCGTGGACGGGCAAGTACATCAAACGTCTGCGGGCCAATTGGGTTAGACACACCCTGAGAGCGCGAGTAATCCCCGTCTCTGGTTTTGATTATTACCGGTGATTATGCCGTCCCCTCTTTTTTTCATTTTTTAGAAGGGGAGCAGAGCACATTTTCTGTGCTATTTCATGCACTTCATCAGTCACCATTAATTTTGTTCATTTTTTTTTTTTTTTCCTTGTTTTAATTTGTGTGTCGGTTTATATGACAGAAGGCAAGGACAATAACCGGCTTTTTGGGGTGATGATCGAAAGGAGGATATCTTCACTTATTTATTTTGTTTTAGTCTTGAGATTCATTTCTTTGATCATTGTTTTGTACTTCCAATAGTTCGAAAAGGATTTGCACATTCTCCTCATACAGATTTTGTTCCTCTTGGTTGGATTGTGGAGATGCTTTAGTCCTAGATCGAACAAGTCAATCTTTTATGTTTTTGTGCCGTTTGTGCAAGATGGGTTGGGTATCAAATAGCCTATTTAAGTATTCGTTGTCACTAATCAAGTGCCAGAGTTTAAGGAGGGCCCGTTTGGGGGCATGCGCTACTTGTGGTTAGTATGGTAGGACAAACACCAGTGGGATATATATTTTCACGCTTAGAGTCCGCGGGAGTCTCGCCCCTTTGAGGAAGGAGGGCACACGCGATTCCGGTCATGTGCTTGAAAAACTAAACAGCCTGACATTTAATTGGAGCAAGATAGCCTAATAATAACACTGGATATAGTTTCCATGTACACTAACTGCCAACAAGATGAGGCAATTGAATCAGTTTGTGACGCACTTGCAATGGCCGACGACAGACTATACACAATACCCAAGTCCACGACAGACCACGCGCGTTGTCTCCTTGAACTCATCATGCATCGAAACACGTTTGAATTCAATGGCAAGTTTTTCAGACAGAAAGTTGGCTTGGCCATGGGCAGCGAATGCAGTCCGGAGATTTGTGACATAACCCTATTAAAATTCTCCCTCACAACCCCTCAATTGTGAGCTACATGAGATATAGAGACGATGTACGCGTAAACGAAAAGCAGGATGCAATGGAAGCTTATTTAGGACATGACCAAAACAAGTTTACCGGACCACTATTTCGCCCGGGCGGATTACTATTTCGCCTTGGTGGATTACTATTTCGCCCGGGCGGATTACTATTTCGCCTTGGCGGATTACTATTTCGCCTTGGCGGATTACTATTTTGCCCGGGCGGATTACTATATCGCCCGGGCGGAAAACTATATCGCCTATTTCAAACCATTCAACTAGGTCTTTAAAAAAACCATGCGGGGTTAAATGGGTTTAGGGGTGAAACTTTTGCTTAAACTATTGTACGAGGTATATTCATGCAGCTTTTCAAAATTTTGGACATGATCTTTAAACCCGTATATTCATTTTACGAAAGTTACAAAACATGATGCAAATGAATCGACTAAAACTTTGTCAAACCGAAAGAGACTTTATAAAAAAACATTAGGTCCGAGGTGATTCAACACATTGAAATGTACGACGATTGTTCTCTTCGTCAGTCTTGCCTAGTCATGCGTGCGCACGGATAATTTAATTCCGTCGTTTTCTATTAAATGTACTATTACCAACGTCAGATATACGCCACGCACAGTCTATGGCCGCTGCAGGATTTTCAATAGAACTATTAACGCGCGATGATTGCTAACGTATTTTATGCTGTCTATAGATGATGTGCCTCCGTTTACATCTGTATTCAAATGTGCCCGTCAATATGCGCACGAATCATGTTTTACATAAATTTGGTTAAGAGATGATATCAGAGGTCACATAATTCAAAGGCAATCTGACCTGCGACGTCAGCTTTAAGCAAATTTTATGTAAAACATGATGGGTGCGCATCACTGCCGGGCACATTTGAATACAGATGTAAACACGTGACGTCAGAGGGCACATCGTCTATTGTACACGAAAGCTGAACTTTGAATCTCGTAAAGAAGTCCTTATCTGAAAGCTGCTGCTGTTAAAAAATGTACCCTAGATGTAAACAAAAATAGCTTGTGTTTTTTTAGCAAAAGCTCAGTCTGTTATTATTAAATGAATACATGTATAAGCAAACCAAATGGTTATGAACCACAACTTGTGATTTCTGAGCAACAGTTTTGTCTCATTAAACTGTTGAATATTAAAAGAAAATGATATAAACAGAATAGTTATATATCACAACTTTAGAATTCTCTAATATTTGAGTGTAATATTTGTCTCATTAAACTGCTGAATGTAAACTGACAATTCTAGCAAACTAAATAGTTATGAACCACAACTTGTAATTTCTAATCAACAGTTTAGTTAGTGATTGTAAAATACAACATTATCAAAGTATTTTAGTTTCATATAACATCTTAGCATGGGAGAGAGTGGTAGTTTTGCAAGGTGACGTTATTAAATGTAAGGATATCTCTCTGTATAATGTTAATTCTACCTTAAAATATGTATAATATTTAGATTGCCCAAAAAAATAATAGGCATATAAATTGATGGGACAAGTCCGCCCGGGGTGAGTCCGTCACAGGGCCAACCGGCCCCTCTATACAGGGCGAACATGCCCCAAGAGCTCATCTTGTGTTTTACCACGTCGTATGCATCATTAACACAATAAACAGAGTTCAAAACTGCATAATTATTTTGGCAAGTCTATTATCTTCTAATTGACAATAACCACTAAAACCATCTTTGTTTATTTATGTCTTGGGTTTATACAATATTATTGATGCCAAAAACGTTTACTTACATGATATGTAAACGGTGTTTTGATGATAACTTGATGAGCTTGTTGAACCTGCTCGTGCAGCTATAGTTTTATCATGTCGTACATCAGCAAACTTCCTCCAATGGCTGTAGTAGTGGGAAATCACGTGGTGGGCGGACTCGCCCTTAGCGTCTCCTTGGCCTTTGCGTTTGTTATTGCTGTGCCGTAGCCCTGCGCCTTTATAGTCCGTTGTGAAAACGGGATGGCAATATTGCTGTACGCATTATTACCAACAATGGACATCGTAGGAGGCGGTTCGTATGCCGCTCTCACGGCCAGCGTGTTTATTGGGATTGTCTTGAGTTGCTTTGGAGATACGGTAGCGACTTGCCCGCGAGGATGGTGTGGCTTGGTGGGTGTTTCGCTGGTTGGTTTCAACCACAGCGTGCGTCGCATCGAGACTCGTACTCAGGGGCTGTGCCACAGGGCGTGCACGACCGAGCCATGGTGCCGCTCTGTTAACTACGAGTTGGACACCGGGCTATGCCAACTCGTTTATAACGCCTCTCACCAAAGTGTCCCCGATAGTTTGGTCCCAAGTCCAGGCTGGTTCTACTCCTACATCGACACAGAGGTAAGCCTACGTTCTTTTATTACAAGTACAACACCAAAATAAAGTGTGTTTTTTATTGTTTACGAACCATGTTTCTAAGATTTGAGTTATACAAAATACAAAATATGTATTGCATTGAGAACATATTTTAGTGTTAAATACCGTGACGTGCAGAGTTATAAGAAATATTTTAAATTTAGATTTTCTTTTCCGAACGAATTTGGAAGGAAGACCATTCACTGTATATGAATATTTCGTCAGCGTTTTCACGAAGAAACGAATTTGGCCACGGGGCGTTGCACATTGGTTTTGAGAAAATCAGGTTTTAAGTTTATTAGTCACTTTTTGAAAAAGAGATTTCGCCTATTTTTAAAGCACATTTTACTTATATTTGGTACGTACAGAAAGGTGATATCTCAAACTTCAGAAATTTACCTATTAAAGAACACTAAAAAAAGAAATTGACGAGAATTATATATATTCGTCTGTTCGTGAAAATTCAAAATCAACGATGGTGTTTGTTTTTTTCCCATTGCGCGCAGAATTCGTCTCTTCGTGTAAACTCAAAATGTTTACATTTTATACGCGCGTTGCTTTTGCCCTCGGAGCATCGTTGTTCCTATGTACGCAGGGACATAATTCGTCTCTTGTGAAAACTGAAAAAACGATTTGGGTGAAATTTACCCCCATTTGATTTTCGTGATCTTAATAATTCAAACTAATTTTGACGAAACTAACCTCGCTAGAATGTTCTTTGCACTTTGTTTTTAAGGAAAGAAAAAAAAGAAAAAAAAAAGGATTTGGCCTTTTTTGAAGCATGCACATAAAGAAATATGTGGTACGTACAGACAGGTGAGATCTCAAACTTAAAAAATGTACCAATTAAAGAACATTAAACAACTTAATTGCCGAGTAATTAATGTAGATATAAATTCGTCTGTTCGTGAACATTCAAGATCTAGGGTGGTCGTTTTTTCCCATAGTGCGTCTCTCAGTCGTGAAAACTCAAAAATGTATATACGCGCGTTGTTTTTGCACTCGAAGCAACGTTATTTCTCTACGCAGGGACAAATTATAATTCGCCTTTTCGTGAAAACTGAAAATACGATCTGGGTGAAATTTTTCCCCTGTATGATTTTCGTAATCATAATGATTTAAACTGATTTTGACAACTCAGAAAAACACTGTTGTCATCAAGAAGATCACACACAAAGTGAACTCCTTTGTCGGCCCAGTGTTTGTAAGTAACACATTTGTTACCAACCATGATTCAATGATTTCGCCACAAAACATTTTTAAGAGGATCTTCTTGGTTCGCTGGCAAATGACCCTGTACAAAAAGGCTCCAGGCACTAAGAACAGAAATCAAAAAATGGTTTGGATAAGCAGGTCGTTTAGGAAAATCCGCATTGCTAGAATGGCCACCTTCCACCAAAAGGGCGTTTTGAATATTAGTGATCTATAAAACAAAGTAGGCCAACCTGTGTCTTTGGTATTTAATATTCTACGGATCCATATACACTTAAGAGCACTAATATACGAACGTAAATCTACCATCTTAACGCCTCCATGGCTGTAGTTTTGAATCAACTGATTCCTGCCAACTCTGTCACCACCCTTCCAGATAAATGTATACCGTTCAAATGTTGTACAATGTCCAACTGTGGGTCTGGAAATGACAATAATAAAAAGGTACTCTCTAAATGTAAAAGAGTGAAAAACCACTCGAAGAGAGTCAAAGTGTCACTCGGCCAAAGAGCCATATGGGGGACAACTCTTTTTCGAGTGGAAAAAAGAGCTACTGTAACATGCTGTAATTCACTCCAAAAAGAGTGGGAAAAAACACTCTAAAAAGAGTGAACAGAGTGACAAGAGAGCTATAAAAATCACTCTTTTAGGAGTGAATGGGTCGGAAACAAACGAATCTTTATTTCGAATTTTTGAATAAATATTTGATAGAAAGTTCAATGCAAGTTGGAATAACAGCTGTTTGTAAAATTCGAGCATGTAAAATGTTTGCTGCATTCGCCGCACATATACCGCGAATAGGCCTATAATATAGGGCGCTCTCTCTAAAAAGAGTGGTCATCGGAATCACTCCAAAAAAAGTGAGTGGTATAGTGGCTCACTCGATAAAGAGTGATTACCCTTAGACGACTTTGTAGTATTTATTCACTCGAATCAGAGTGAATCCCACTCACAATAGAGTTAAACCATTAACACTTGGGCGAAAGAGTGGCGTTTGTACTCTTTTGCATTTAGAAAGTAAATTTTGATAAAATAAGTGATTTAACTATTGTGACACGGCCAAGAACAGTTAAATTTCTTCTGGACCATTGTGCAATTAATCTACTGGTGGCTTCTAGTACCTTGGTATAATTCATGATCGTCATACTATCGAGGTTAGTAGAGAAATCAACACCAAGAGCTCTACAATTATCGTTAGGGCCAACCCAGTTCACCTTAATATGATCACAGATTCCTTTCTGACGACCCTTATTACCACCAATCCACACAGCATTAGTTTTATCGACATTCACTCTGATGCCGGACAAACTTTCCAAATCCTCCAGAACTTTAAAGGCTCTATATCAAATGAACTTTCTGAACCATCTAAGAATAATACTGAATATCATCAGCATACTGAGAAAGTCTATATTCTTTGTCACCGACCAGAATACCTTTAACAATTGTATCACAGCGAACCATCATACCCATAATTTCGGCACATAAAAGAAACAAAAGGGGACTCAAACCGTCCCCTTGTCTGCAACCACGTCCTATTATTAGTGTTTTTTCGTTTTAGACGGTTTCATACGACATGGTAGATGGTGTACGTCTCTTATCCAATCAAAAGCCGTGCAAAGCAATACGTCCCTCCTACCGGGGACTGTAGCTAAGATGCTCATTTAGTTGTGGAATTTGTCATCTTTGTTCAATTTCTATGCCTTGTATTGTGCCCGTTGCAGTCAGCAGGGAATTTAAGTAGTTGCTGTAAGGATATACCATGCATAGATATTTTCATTCATTTGTGTTTGATGAAAGCCGCTGGAGGGAAGGGGGGGGGGGGATTTATCAAACTTCATTGCCTAATGACTGCAACATGTATTTTTGACAAAATTGTAAATTTGCGGTGCTACTACTAGTGAATAACAAATAACCGCTCAACTTGCTTCCAAGCTCGGCGGTGAGTGCAAAGGCTTAATATATTCCTAGCATCTTTATTGTTGTAATGTAAATAAGCCAACTCCAACCGCTCATTTTGAGGCTGTAGGGCTACTTAAATTATTATGAGCGAACACTTATGTTTTATTAATCCTTTTTCCACAAAGCTCCCTGCCTCAATACCGAGAGCTTAATTGTCATTTGGGTGACTGATTGATACTACAATATTCACAACTTGGAACACAAACGAAGCGGAAATGTAACGGTTTCATTAGTGGCTTTTAGCTGGATTGAACTAGGAACGAATACAGTAAATATTTCATTTAGTTACTATGGGGATTTTGATAATGATCGCCACGTCAAATGTTTACAATAAATCTTACAATTGCGCCTGCATACGAATAGTACAAAGACCGCAATTACTGTGTAAGTGTATTGTGTTTTCGGGGGAAAATAGAATAGAAGTAAATATACTTTCATTTATTTTGATGCTACAAAATTGGTCAAAGTGTTAAATAGGATGTTTAACAAGAAGGCCCACTGTGTTGAAGTTTTGCTCAATTGATATTACGTTTTCTGTTTAGGAGAAAACAGAAAACATAATGCACATTTTGGGGTCTTGTGAGTTTTCTTTGCTGACGCATGGTTCCAAACCATTTCTGGTGAAATTAATTCACACAGGTTTGATGTATAAAGGGACGAGCTTGTCAAAAATGAGAATGTTTTCAATATCGATAATGTTTGCTCTATAGGTAGGATACACCATTTGCAGATATCGAAACAAACTTACTACCTAATTATTAAGAAATATCTTACTTATTTAAAAGTAAATAATGATTGTAAGCATCCAGCAAAAAGATTGCGCTATATATCTTGTAATTGGACGGCGATCGCGAAAAAAACACAAGAACAACATACTGCCCAACGCCGGTTGAAAACGAATGCATTTTTTGTTTTGGCTTTTCTTGCTTTTCTTAGCATTTATGATTGTAAAACTTTGGGCAGGTCATTTGAACGATATTTACTATACAATACAATAACCCCCCCCCCCCCCCCCCCCCTATTATTTAGATGTCTGTGATAGGTACATACGTCTGCACCATCAGTACGCGAAGCCCTATCGATAGCGGCCCTGCATGCGCAAGGAAAGCAAGTGAACCCTTTTGTGATACGGCATAGTGTATACATGCACTGTACATGTGAAAGTGGGCTCAAAATCAAACGGAGAAGGACCTGATGCCATAATTACTAGCTCACATATTTTCTATTCTTCTCAGCAAATACAAAAAATAAACGATAGTTTTTTGGCGCGTCAAGTCGATATTCTGCACAGAAATGCAATACACGTACTCGCAATAGTCGGGCGCCGTACAACATACGTCTGCATAATGTAGTTGGCCGCGTCAAGGTGGGATACCAGTGCGAACAACATGCAATAAGGCATAACATGTGCATTGAGGTGCTGCAGACACTACGTCATAATGTCCCGGGTGAGGCGGGAATTTTGAATAATATGGATGCGCCCTTGTACTCCTGAATGGCAAGAAATCCTGAATATAATAAGCGCGTGAGTCGTTCTCGATAACAAATCAAAACAAATTATCTGCGGAGTCAGCATGTTACCATATTATTTTAGACTAGGTAAAATATTATTGAGCCTGGAATTTTCCTTTAGTACATAAATAAACCACAAGAAAAACTGACTAGGTAAATTTGCATACATTTAAGGGTAAACAAAGAAAGTGGCAAGGCGGGACTCGAACCAGCAACCTCCTGAATACTAGACCGGTGCTCTACCAACTGAGCTGTATTGCCCTATATGTTAGCAAGCTTCTAAATTGTCAGTATTTCTGGTCGCAGTGGTTACAGTCATCAGGTAATGAAGTTTAATACTTAATATTTTTTTTTTTAAGCCGTCACAATTTCCTGATGGGACAGGGGACCTTCTATACTATCGCGTATCAAATTTGAAAGAACTGGAGGATTAGAATATCAAAAATTGATTCAAGATTAACTCTGGCAATCATATTTGAAGGTGAATATAATTTCTTGTAGGAATCCCGAGACTCCTGGACTATGTCGCTAGATGTCATTACATCAATATCGTCATTATTCGTAATTCTATTAGTTATCTTCTTTGAACAATTACGCTTCTTCATATTAAAAATACTTAGATGGTTTCTCACCATGTTCCATCCATCTTGTTCTGGACCTGATCATTACACCTTCTATTTTAACCTTACGTTAATTCACAAGACAAATGTGCTTAGAGTTGAATGTTTCTAACAAACTATTATTTCCAAGAGCAGCCTCATCTGATAAATCTTTAATCTGTTTTTCGAGACCAGATTCTTCCTTACAAGTATTCTTTTTCTTCCATGTAGCATAGGAAATGGTTTTGGTCCTAATTTACATTAATAACATTTCAACAAAAAGTTGATCATTGAGAATACAAATTAAAATGCATATCCCTAGGGTGAGTAGCATATAATTGTGAACATAAATAAGGCGACGCAGCATAAATCTCAACAACTTCGCTAATAGCTGTAGGCCAAAATTCGAAGTACAGTGTACACAGTGCGCGCGAAAAATACGATCGTGTACGCGGGCACATCCACATGCACATCGTACATTGTACAATAATTATTCTTAGAGAAAGGTTTCTTTCTCTATGATACAATTAACGTAAAGCTAGCTGAATTAATAGCTCCATGGCTGAATTCGGTTTCCTTGCTCCATGCCTGAACTACGCCCATGGCTGAACTGAGTCGAGCACGATGAATTGTTTCGCAAACCCTATGCCTATGAATCTCCTCTAAAAAAATCTAAGTTTTTCCAAAGTAGGCCTAATAAAACAAAAATCCACCCTAAATTTATGATTTCTCATCAGAATTTCTTTTGTTGGTGGTCAATGAGCTCTAATATTTAGGAATAAATAGTGAGGGTGCTATTAAAGTACATGTTACCTCATAAGACAGTGTCATCACGTACGATAGAAGTTTGACCAAGATGTGGGCGGGTCTACCGTTCTTGTCCTGTCCTTCGCGGTGTGCACGCTCAATTCGCGGGGGGGTCTGTGTCCAGGCCAAACTGGGCACACCAAATACTCTAAAGTTGTTTCGTCTGGCGAATCTTTCCTGTTTATTGATGTCGGATCGTATCTTGGCCAGCTGCCCTTTCACCACCACCAGCTCGGACTCTAGCGAACCAACGGACTTCTGAAAACCAGCCCCGCCCATCTCCAAGTCGACAATCCTCTCGCTATTGAATTCGATCGAGGCTGCCAATTTAGTCAGGTTCATAATGTATACATTGACAATTTCGTTCATTTTTTTGGTAGATTTGCTAAACTCTCCATTTAAAAAACCCGCTAAAATATACTTAACATGAACACTAATGTTTACATTTGATTTCAGGTTCTTTATGGCGGCCATCTTGGATTTTCAAAATGACCCAATAAACAATATAGATATAAAAAATAAATTAAAAATTATTTTTGTAATAACACATCCAGCCATTAAATGTATTATGTTCTGTTGATGAGATAGGGCGTTTAAAGGTTCAAACATAAAACAAATTCATAACAAATCACACGATGACGTCACCATGATGTATATCTATAACACATCCAGCCATAGGCTATCTGCCTACCAAGTTTAAATCCAATCGGAGTTATACTTCCAGAGATATAGGGCATTGAAAAAAATAAACCTTTAATGTGACACCCAATGACTTTTCATGTGTCACGTCACCTTAAAGGTCATTTTGTTTAATAGAACCTGAAAACAAATGTAAACATTGGTTTTCATGTTAAAGGTAGGATACACCATTGGTAATTGCTTGAATTATCATGGACGGGTAGATTTGGGGAGTTGTATTTTATAGTAAATATCGTTTAACTGACCTATCCGAAGTTTTACAGTCATTGATGCCGAGAAAAGCACGAAAAACAGCGTTTGTTTTTAACCGGCGTCGAGCAGTTGTTCTTATGTTATTTCTGGTTTTTTCGCGATCGCCGTCCGGCGATCGCGAATTTCTCTTTATAAAATTATATTTTTCAGAAAAATTACAAGATATCTAGCGCAATTATTTTGCTGGATGCCTAGAATCATTATTTACTTTCAGATGAGTAAGATATTTCTTAATAATTCGGTAGTAAATATTTTCGATATCTGCAAATGGTGTATCTTACCTTTAAGTATATCCTGACGTTTCCAAAAATGTATAGTTTCGCAAATCTACAAAAAAGTGAACGAAAATACATAAGAAACCTGACTAATTTAGCCCCAAGTTGTTTCTGGCCCTCCATTTAGACAAGGTAGAGCGGACGAAAGCTTCAAAGCCCTGTTAGCTGTTGGTCGTCTTTGCTGCCAGCACCAAGCTCACTATCCTCATCGCCCGATGCTTTTATACCCAGCACGATGTGGCAGAGGGGTACCCCCTCGTATCTCGTATCTCTATACTTTATACACACTAAACACTATTGTAACCTAACCCATCCCCCTTGAAACCTAAAAGGAATTCCTGAGATTCCGGGAACACAGTGGTCAAGACAAAAGAGGGGGGGGGGGGGGGGTTTCCCTGCCACATATCGTGCTTCATATGGACGCTTTAGAGGTGGAACTAACAACGCCCGTTGCGTGGCCTTGCCGTCTCCCTCCGCGTTGTTTCGGTGGCATGATTATTGGTACATGGTAGGGTAACCTCGAACAATACGAGGCACGGAGCCTTTTGTGCGAACACGTCCTTTCTCTACGGCGCCATTTATCAGAATTTTGTTCGAATTTGACTATGAGATAGCAAAGACATGTCTATCAAAAAGTATAAAATTATATCTAAACCTTTGAGTGATAGGCGACTTCCTATAGGATAACAACAAATCGTAAAAAATAAAGTTTTTAGGGTTCGGTTTTAAAAAGTCTTTTGACTGATCGCCCGCTAGTCATATAATTTACTTGTACAATACATATACAGTGCAGTGTTATTGTGAGTTACCTACGTGTGGTAGATTTGCAGTGTAGATACTTTAGAAATGTATTGACTTTTATTTAACCATGTAAGGCCTAAAGATCCAATTTGGTATATTTCCCTTTAAATAAATACACAACCCAGACAAAACCTCATAAAATTGTCCATTTGGCGTCGTTACTACGGAAGCCCGTTTAGGACAGGTACCTCTTTCTCTTTACGGTTCTTTTTCGCGGTGGTGCGTTTCACTTTTATAGCCGGCCGAGCTCCTTTTTCAATTTAAAAAAAGTTACCAAAGGGTTTCATTTCAATTCGTGCTAAGTTCATGAAAATTGTCTCATAGGACGATCGGTGTTGGACCTATAAAGTACATTTGGTGTTTGTATTGTTTTTCATCCTTCAATTTGAAGCAGTTGTCGTTTAATTTCGTTCCGTTTACTCTGAAACGTTATGGTTAGAACATGAATTTAAGTGACCAAAGAATTAAAACAAATGACAAGAAGCAACTACCAATTTCTACACCAAGGTGTTGGGTTTTTAAAATGCAATGCGAATTTAACATCATGAAGCATTTCTTGCAAAATACGCCAGGGTTGAATCTGTTAAACTTTTGAAAATTCGCGAAAACTTGTCCTTCGCGCAGAGTATGGACCGGCTTCTATTTCTCGCTGTCATTTATTTATTTAAATGCTGCACACGTAATTAATATTACAACACGACTTAAGCCTTCAAACGGGGCGTTTAAAACCATTCGAGCGCTTAATGGAAAAGTATGGTAAAACATTTATGCAAAGTAGCAATTTTCACTTCAAGGACTCGGCCCATTGTCATGGCTCCGCCAAAACACCTGATTAATTGATTAACCAAGTTAAAACGTGTAAACTTGCGTTTTTTCGTTATAAACATTGCTCTCATTAAATTAAAACTTGGGCCTGTGAAAGAGGCCTACTCGGAAGAAAAGAAATACGACGGTAGTGAGACAGTCAGCACGACGTTTGGTGCACACCGTTTATTTAAATTCGACTCTGTCGTGCTACTTTGCCGTGTTGAATTAACATAAATTCATCCTTGGGCTCGACGTAGTTGGAATGTGCATGTATTGGCACGCATTTGAAGAATACAATTTGATTTGATTTGATTTGATTTATTCGCAATTTCCACAATAATGATACAGATTTTACTACAGAAGAAAAAGAAAAACAAAAACAAATACATATAATGGAAAAAGCAGGGATAACGCAAACAAGTTTTTAAAAAACTTATTTCCATTGCGGTCCCAAAGATACCTATTGAGAAGTACATGGCATAACACCATATTATTAAAAATAAACGCCTTTTTACGAATCAGATAGGACTGAAATTATTAGCTACTAACCCCGACCTAAATTAGGGCGTTACAAAAAACAGTAACACTGTAACATAAAATGTATCACAAAACCACAACATTTATATTACAGTGTACTTAACCAGTTCGCGCCGGATGACGTATATAAACGCAAAAATTCCCCCCAATTCAAAACGGATGACGCATAAACACGCCAAGTTCAAGTTCGGAAATGTATGTCAGCAGCGCGCAAGGCCGGAAATGCGTGGGTGTGCTTCCCGGCACTATCAGCCTGAACACGCTTCGGATCGAGTTTCGTTAAAAATAATCCCGCCCGTCGGCTCGGCGATGTTAAAATAATCCCGGCGCGAACTGGTTAAAAATCGCCAGAATCTTTAAAAACTTCAATTAATTTTGTTTATTTTATTTTGTTTATTTTAAATTTTGTATACGTGACATTGCACTAACCCTGATCTTATATAAAAATTGTTAGAATACATATTACCTAAAACCATCAAAAATCTTCAACTTATATCGTATATCAGTATTGTACCACTTAATTTAAAACCTTCCAGGCCTCCTAGAGTAATAATAATAATGACATAAAACCTTTAATCATTTCATTAAAGACTAAACAATTGATGTCTTAAAAATAAACTCATAGCATCTTTAGCTAGATTTAACAGCTTGGATTTTATTAAAAAGAAATCCTTTAAGCTTAGTTTTGAACAAAGTTTTCCTTTCATGCTGTTTCAGGTTGGATGGCAGTGAATTCCATAATTTAATTCCAGTGTAGAAAAAAGAATTAATATCTGATCCCTTAATGTGTGGCACATAAAAATTACACTGACTAGATCTCGTGGGGTAGTGGTGAACTTCTTTAATTTAGGTGAAATTATGTTTAAGATAATTAGGAGATTTTTGATAAAAAATGTTATGGACATGATTTGCTTTAAAAACTAGAGGTGTTTGTGGACAAACTAGAGGTGTTTGTGGACAAACACTAGCTGTTTTGGCAGTGTTAAATGATTATCTGACACCACTATGTCAACATTCCTCCTTCATTGATAACAAATGTAACATAAATGACAAAAACATTTATCTCAAAATATGAAGAAAAAAACACTTTTAATGTGACGTCACATTACACCCGATGACGTCATCATGACGTTACCTCAATATATACCTATAACACATTTCTAAATACTTGCAAACCAAGTCTGACCCCAATCAAACTTGTACTTCCAGAAATAGAGGGTCCTAGAAAAACGTCATCGTTACGTCATCTTAATTTGTGTCTATAACACATCCTGGAATACTTGCATACCAAGTTTGACCTCAATCGGACTTGTACTTCCAGAGAAAAAGGGTCTGAAATACTGCACCTTTAATGTGACGTCACATGACACCCGATGACGTCATCATTATGTCACCTCAATTTATACCTATAACACATCGCGAAATACTTGCAAACCATATTTAACCCCAATCAGACTTGTGCAGTTTTTAAGACCCTCTATCTTATGAAGTACATTTAATGTGTCGTCACATGACAACCGATGACGTCGGCTCGCTAAAATAACGTGCAATGTGTGGGTGGTGGTCTACAGTAAAGGTGTTCCAAGTATGAAGTCGATCGGATGTACAAAAGTGCAAAAGTGTATGGTTGGACAAAAACATGTACAAATCGCATGGGGGAAAAACCTTAAATGTGACGTAACATGGCACCAAATGACGTCACCTTAATTTTCGTCTATCCTGGAATACTTGCATACCAAGTTTGACCCTAATCGGACCTATAGAGGGTCCTAAAAACTACACCTTTAATGTGACGCCACATGACACCCGCTGACGTCATCACGACGTCACCTTAATTTGTACCTAAAACACATCCCGGAGTGCGGGTTGCACGTGCGCACGATGATAACATCCCCATCAATTTGATACATCTTGCCGTAATGCCCATTTGTTGACATTGTTACTTCACTTTCACCCAACAATTCGTGGTTGGATCAAGGAAAATAATAATACCAAATAGTTGGGCAATGTTGGCCCAGCTAATATGACTAACTACGTTGTCGATTTGTTTGCTTACCCAACTACCAAATTTACTCAATAGTTGAACAACAATTCACCAACAGTTGACTGATAGAGTTTACCCAGTACTTCTTTGCCCTTTTATAACAGTGATAGATTTGGCTTAGCATCCATACCGAGGCCATCGGACAGAGTTTTTCGTTTGTGGAAAGGGTGTGTCGTACCTAAAGCACGAAACGACTCGCGATTAGCCAAGCTAAATTAATTATTGTGCTGGCACCTGCCGAATTACAAGGTTCTCTAGATGTTCCGCATCGGTCTTGACTGATGTGAATATATAGCAATAAGCTGACGTTGCCATGGTCACCTTGGTTTAAGCCAACTTAATTCTGCGCATGTTTGTAAAATTAAAGCCAAAATTCATCGTTGAAAAAAATCTTTCTTCTTTCTTTTAAAGAGTAATGTACTCAGCGATTCCATCCATGTTCGGTGGGTGTCATCCAATAATGAAGAAGTGATTATGGATTTGTACAAATTAAATAGTACATGTATACTAAACTAGCAGGTATACCTCTTTCCCTTTACGGTTCTTTTTCGCAACCCTGCGTGTCTCTTTCGCGGCGGTGCGTTTCTCTTTCGCGGTAGTGCGTTTCTCTTTTATGATAGCGTCTCTCTCTTTCAGAAGGTGTTTCTTTCTATTTCTCTTTTATTGTGATTAAGTGGCGGCCGCTACTTAGTCACTCGGTGCCGCGACTTATATTTCTTTTGCAGAGACTTTGGAGCTAATTTGAAATTGACGGTACTGTAAACAGAAACACAACCACCGTGAAGAGAAAAGGAGGTACCTGGCCCTAACGGCTTTCCGTACGTTTCTCATTTTGCATATAATTATACTCTGTCACGAATACATATTGTGTAGAGCATGTGTTTAGCTAGTCTTGGTGCAAGACCTTCTCATTTCCGTTTGATACACGATTCCCGCGAGAGGGCGCTATCGCCCACGAACCGCCTCGGGTCGACAATCCGCCTCAGGACCCGAGGCGGTTCGTTAACCAGTCTTTTCGCAGAGTGGATCTCTGATGCAAAAGCAACCAAAATCAAGATGTTTTCAAGACGATTGCGAACGTTCAAATAAGAAGCAGAAGCAATTATATCTTTAAGTATTTTTTTTTTTCACCATGGTAGTTGGTCAGTTACAACCATGGCAACGAGTCCTGAGGTAAAATTTAAGTCGAGATGAAGAATGGTGGAGCTATACCTACGGTGCTGAACAAAATAATGGCTTATTATATTATCAAGCCCATGTACAATATAAACAACTTACACAAAGAAGGGAACTTTTAATATTATCCCGCCAATGCGTTATAATTTAACGTGAAAATTGAGTTTGAACAGGTGGCAGAAAATATTTAACTTGAGAATGATTCGAATCCAACCTTGAGAGCCAATAAACGGTATCATTCAAACGATAACGACGCAAGTCATGTGCGCGTGAACTCTAATCTGAAATCGGAAAACCGACAGTGAACCACGTGAATTTGGAAGAGTAACCCGCATCTTGTTGAATTTGGTTTAGAAATTACATACGTAAAAACTTATTGCTTTTATTTTGTTTGCAGTCAAACGACGTTTCACTGGAATTGTTCGCTCCTGAGAACCAAGAACCTCCCAGCTTGGAAAATAACGCCAGTGGTAAATTAACTCTTTGTAGACTTAATAATTATCAATGTAAAAACAGATTGGTTGAAAATACCCATTTGATTGGAAAAAAATTGTCCAGCTATGACATTGGTCATTTTAACCCAAATATTTGTCAAAATATTTGTCAAAATATTGGTCAACATCGTTGGTTAGTCATATTGGTCAAAATAATTAATGATATTGGTTATTTTGATCTTGATATTGGATATTTGGGTACAAATGACCAATATTATTGCACGCCAATGGTGAGTTTTTTCAACCAATTTGTTTTAGCCAATTGCACATTTAATGAAAATATGTCACTGTAAAATCCATGTTGCAGGTACACAACCCTCAAGTGATTTTGTATAATGTAAATTATCATAAACACAAAAGTATTGGGGCTAATGGTGGTGACTGGTGATACTATCCTGATATCTTTTCACGAAAAGGGAGATGCAGATCGCACATACAAAATGTACAACCAAAAATACTGTACAATAATGGAATACTTCTCCGAACTAATTCACAAGATTATTTTCTTTAATTTTGTTGGCATCCTCTATTATATACTGCTTACAGACGGTACATTATAACCCCCGCAAGAACATCGTTCAAAGGTGATGTACCAAATACGAACAAGGTATAATGAACAGCGTTCTCATATCGTGTTAGTCTTGTTTGCAAGACGATCTTCGCGATGCGGGGCGCCCTCTAACGTACGCCGTAGACCACGCGAGGGGGGGGCCCAACAAAGTGCGCCACCAGCGTTGAAATGTATCTCATTCATTCTTCCACGCTCATGAGCCACACATCTCACACAGTAAATACGTATAGATCGCTACCGCGAAGCGCACCATTGAAACACGTACAAATTTGCTCCGTGCTCGCTCCCCGAATTCAGTGATTTATACAACGTCCGCTAAGCCAGGTACACAGGCACGATCTGCACGAATTTTTTTTGGGCGATGTCATTTTCTGCCATTTTCGTTCGAAAACAACACGATGAAACGCAAGGGGTTCACAGGCAGATTTTTTTTTAAATTCAGTATATCACTGCTACATCCTTTTTTAACGTATCCATGAAAAAAAAATGAGTGGGTTCGAAGCACGATTTTTCACAATTTATCGATTATTATTGCCCTTTTTAGGGGAGGTATTTGTTGACGTCGGTTGGGTATTTGTGCACAATCTCCACGCGCATCAACGGTACGTCAAGGCTTAATTTTTTTCGACTGCTTTTTTCATTTTCAATCCTGTTGGCAAAGTTATTCGTCGGCGTCATGTCAATTACCACATGTATGCCGATGATACACAATTATACGTTGACTTCAATCCAACCGTGCCAGGTGAAAAAGAGAAAGCCTTGGATATACTAACGCCAAGCATAGATGACATCATAGTCTGGATGCACACAGACAAATTGAAACTGAATGCTGAGAAAACATAGTCCTTTGTCGCTGCCTCTAAGAACAACTTGTCACATGTTAAAGATGTTTCTCTTAACATTGGAAATTCTACGGTAACCCCCTCAACTAATATTCAGAATTCGGGTGTCATGTTTGACCCTGTCATGTCAATGTCATCTCAAGTTAATTCAGTATGTAGCTCTACTAACTTCCATCTGCGCAACATTGCAAGGATTCGAAAATACAATGATCATGATACTTGTCACCATGTGGTTCGCTGTCTTGTCACTTCTCGTCTCGACTATTGTAACTCCCTGTTATCTGGAATCACCAAAGCACATCTTTAACGCCTCAACAGTATCCAATACAGAGCTGCCAAACTTGTTCTCACTGTTAACTGTTGGAGAGCTCATGGATCGCCTTTACTCGCTAAACTACACTGGCTACCCATGGAGAAACGCATCCAGTTCAAAACTCTTCTATATGTTATTAAATGTTTGAAGGACATTGCTCCACCTTATCTCTCTGATATGTTTCATCTTCACCAAAGCAATCGTCAAGGACTCCGTTCTTCTTCCGATAGAACTCGGCTTAACACTCACAACTCAAGTTTATCTTATGGCAAACACGCCTTCTCACACTCTGCTGCTGAACTTTGGAACAGTCTCCCAATTAGTGTCCGTGACTCTACTTGTGTTGTTACATTTAAGAGTAAACTTAAGACTTATCTTTTTCCTAAATAGTAGATTTAAGTTTTGTTCTAGTTTGTTTTAATTTATCCTTTCTTTTGTTATGCGCTTTGATCATGTTTTGGAAAAGCGCAGTATAAATGCCTGTTATTATTATTATTATTATTAATACAATTTTTGTCATTGGATGATAAAAATTAAGGTAAATAACAACCTTTTACAACTACAAAAGACAAGATTGGATGCCAAAAACTCTTTATTTTTCGCGTGAGAAAATTGTTCCCCCCTATTTTGAGAATGGACGGTACATCAGCGTTTTGCAATCACAGTCTCAAAGGGCTCCCCCCCCCCTCCCCCCCCCCCCCGGGGGTACGGTACAGCCACAGACATATAAACCTATAGACCGCTAGTCGTGTGCACAAAACCGTGATTTGCAAAGTATGGGCAAAACGACGCGTAGGCTGCACGGCATGCGCGTGTAGCTATAAAAAGCCAAGCGCGTATAATTACGCGCCTATCGTGCAACGCACTTTGCACGCGCGTTCATATAGTCGTGTACACTATCTTTCGTTCGACGGGCAACGCACCGCGCGCTTTTTACGTTCTGTGCGCATACCGGGCAACGCGCTTGACACAAACATGGGCCTAAACGTCTTTATTTGAGGGTATCAAGATTGACACTGGTTATGCTTAATCTACATGGTATATGGTATAACCCTATGTAATTTTCTTTTAAATCGATAAATGCTTTCATATAATTATTTCACTGGAACAGTTCGGGTGTGTACAAATTCCCTATACCTAGGGCTAAATTTGCCCATAGTTGGTATTTTAGTCGGGCGCCGCGAAATCACGAAATCATCCTGTAGTTTTGAATAGGACCTGGCGGTCTATAAAACCGTGATTTGCAAAGTATGGGCAAAACGACGCGTAGGCTGAACGGCATGCGCGTGTAGCTATAAAAAGCCAAGCGCGTATAATTACGCGCATATCGTGCAACGCACTTTGCACGCGCGTTCATATAATTGTGTACACTATTTCGTTCGACGGGCAACGCACCGCGCGCTTTTTACGTTCTGTGCGCATACCGGGCAACGCGCTTGACACAAAAATGGGCCTTAAACTTCTTTATTTTAGGGTATCAAGATTGACACTGGTTATGCTTAATCTACATGGTATATAGTATAGCCCTATGTAATTTTCTTTTAAATCGATAAATGGCTTCATATAATTATTTGACTGGAACAGTTCGGGTGTGTACAAATTCCCTATACCGAGGGCTAAATTTGCCCATAGTTGGTATTTTAGTCGGGCGCCGCGAAATCACGAAATCATCCTGTAGTTTTGAATAGGACCTGCGGCCGATTTCACGAAACGCTAGGATTAATCCTATCTCGAGTTAGGATGAGTAACTCATCCTAACTTGCATTGGATCTATTGCAAGTTAGGAGGAGTTACTCTTCCTAGGATTAATCCTAACATTGGTGAAATCGGCCGCTGCTGGCGGTCTATGTGTTTATATGTCTGTGGTGGTGGGTACAGCGTACGTTAGAGGACGCCCGCATCGGCGGCCTACTACGCGCGCTGCATATACCGCGATTAACATCGTCTTGCAAAATATCGTGTATAAATAACGTACAACTTTTGTTTCTTTTTTTCTTTTCTCAAGATGTTTTAAATATCATCCGAACCACTCAGAAATTCGATACTACTACTAGTGACTACTTGTCTGTAGTCAGACACGCCTGCTCTCAGTATGGCATGCAGCTATGTACGTTAGCCCAGCTGTATGACGCCTACCAAGCAGGCTTTGCCGATTACGGATGGGGCTTGATCGACGTTGAAGGGAGAGACGCCTTGTTGGCACCTTGTCGCTATTGGACAAGCGGCGAGTGTTACTACATCGTAAATGGGAGCGCAGACGAGAGCCTCATCCCCAATAAGCCTTTGCCTAGTTATATTACCTCCGCTAGAGCCTATTGCTGTTCTACCAACCGCACATGCTCTGCATCGCATCGTACGTAATACCAGTCTATAGATAGGTGATGGGGTTGTGCATTTGATGATACAAGCATTGGATTGTTGGCACACAGTCAGAGTATGTCATGAGACCGAGATATTTGGCTATTTTCCCTTTGAAACGAATATAGGAAAAATCTAAGCAATATTTCTTTTTTTTTAAATGCTGCATTGCTTGCATTCTGTTTATATTTGGCCCTATATGACAAAATATATTGTTCATGACATACTCTGAAAGTGTGCCACATTTTCCCCAAATATTTCCCCTATCTGCCCTTCTATTGTACAATGTACATATCAGTACATTTTTTAATTTTTTGGGAAGGACAAAATTCGAAACACCAATTTCCCTTTTCAATAAACGCCCAGCCATTTTCGTGCTTTATAGTTTTCATCGTTGTTGTACATCCGCCGCCTATTAACATAATATAACGTCACCTAATACCACACAATACTACATAGCAGTGATCTTACTACACTAGTTTATGATAATAATTTGTGTATATTTTGTAGTGTAACGTACTCTGGTGTAGACATCTGTGAAAATCGAAGTCTTTACAAACCAGAAAACAACAGGTGTGGGTACTACTACTAGGGGTTTGCTATAGGTATGTTTTTATTCAGAAGAAAGGTAAATCCTGAATGACATTAACCGTCACCGTATAACCTTGATTTCTGGCAGGCTTGCAGTGGCAACTCGCGTTCAAGGGGCTTGGAGGCCAGACTACGTCTAACCGTAGCCTGTATGAGATATGGACCGACAATCGCTGGAACTATACCATTGAAGGCCATTACCGCGACAAGTCTATCTACGATGCTTGGCGCAATAACAGCAGCCAGTTAAAACTGGTAAGAAAACCATTTACGTCTTTGATGTTTTCGGCGCTCTTATACATATAGTTCCGAGTCTGAAACTATAGGCTATAACCTTCACTTTTTTTCTCGAAAAGGTGAAGTTTTCCTTGTTCAACTTCGATGAAGCACAACCCGCAGTTCAGTTGATCTTCAACGGAGTGAATTCCAACATCGTGAACTGGTTCAGTGCAGGCCGTCTTATGGCGTCTCCCTGGTCGGCCGTTCAATGGGCCAAATACTTCACTATGGAAGGCCACCAGTCCTGGTAAATGACTCTTGATCCTCAGCCTTTGCTCCGTACTTGTCTTGTATCCGCCGCCCAAAGTAGGGCGCTGGGACTGGCTAGCCTGCTTCACCACGTTATGCAAAGGAAACACAAGATCCCACAGTAATCGCACGTGTTACGCGCACACGGATACTATTGTTGAAACCAATTCTTTCGAATGAAGGCTCAAAGAAATGACGTCATGCAACATGAAGAAATAAGCCATTTCTAGCGCCATCTTTGGGCGGTGGGTACGAATGAAGACTATATTGTTTAGTATTGGTGATCAACCTTGCTGCTTGCGCCCCCCCCCCAAAAAAAACAACCCAAAAAACCCCAAAACAAAAAAAAACCACAAAACCCCCCAAAAAAACCAAAACCCCAAACAAACTAACCCATAACTCAACCCAACAATAACAACACCCCAACACTCAAACAAACAAACAAACAAACAAACACCCCCCCCAAAAAAAACAACAACAACAACAACAACCCAACAACAAACACCCCTAAACACACGGCACCAAGGCTTTGAACTACATGTAATGCATTTGCGATGGTTCTTCGCAGGCCTGGGCGACACTTCCTCATCAACGGATATGGACCGGAAAACTGCGCAGACGAGAGTTGGTGGCTTTTCTTTGCTGGGCCGAAGCCAAATTGTCTCTGGGTTGAACCGTTCGCCATTATGTATAGCACCTCGAAAAGTGCCACGAGATGGAGCCACACTATGTCATCACCAGGTAACGATGCAAAAACATCAGGATTATCCTGCATCTTTCCTTTCGATTGTAAACGACAATAGCAACAAACATTGACACCACACAGGCACGTATGTCGTGTCAACGTTTGTGCGCTTCATTCACGGATTATAAACCAATACTATAAGGCTACATACAAAAAATGGATTGTTTCTCATCAGCGGCCGGGCCAATTTTTCGTGCCGGGTGGATATTTTTTTATATTTTATAAACAAAATATAAATGTACCGGACGCCCGAAAATTCCGAGATTTTTATTTTTTTTATTTTGTATATGCTGTAAAAACACGCTGTTGAAAGCAATAACAGTTAAAACTCACGCGGGCCAAGTGAATGTTTTTAGTGGCCATACATGTTCCAGCAGAAGCAAGCCGGGAAAATCGACGGCGGACAGGAGATCGGAGAAGCCGAGTATAATAGTAGTGAGAACGGTGTCTGTGGGCCTCTTTCATTAAAAAAACCTGCATGGGGTGCTCAAAATTATATGGGAAAATAAATCGACTTAACTATATTTTTGTGTTTCTACCAACATTATTTGAGCTTTTATTCTATATGAAATGTGTGCATTGGTCAGTTTTGGAAAGTAAATCAACGAAAACATTTTGTAATTTAAATAAAGAATGCAATGTCCCAACGTAGTTTTTGTCAACTAGCGCTTTCACCCCCGCATGCGGTGGCGCCCATACTATAACTGGGCGCTGGAAAACACCTGACGAGCTTCATAGATTTCTGTGTAGAAAAACGCACGGCATTCTGGGTAGCGTACATGCTCTGCCGCGCAGCTGAGCCACGGAAGTAGTAACCTACGTTCGCAGGTCGCAACAAAAATTATCCAATCAGAGCTAAATGCACATCAGCGCTTACCACCAACGCCCGGTTCATCAACATGTACATGTACATAGGCACGAACAAAACCAGCGCGCCTGTAGTTGTTTAGTCAGATACCGGTTTCAAAGATTCGGCGACATTTTTATTCTATAAAATATAAAATATAAAATGCCCTGACGGACCATTTTTTCAAAAAGGTTCTGATGAGAAACAATTCATTTTTTGTATGTAGCCTAATGGGAAAAAAAGTCTCTGAGACATATCTTTGGAAAATGATCTTCTTTTATGGTTTTCTTCAAAATGACAGCAAGTCAGAAGAGTTATTTTCACATAGAGTTTAGTGTCATTATAACTTTTAAAACTAGTAAGCTTTTAAACCTTTTTTGGAAAGCTGCAAATGATATACTTTACATTGTAAACCACCTAAATAATTGAGGAGTATAGGCCGAAAAGCCGCCAAACGCCACTCCCATAAATAATGATTTTAACGATATCAAGTAAAAGTTTATGATAAATATTTTTTTTTGTTGGCTGGCGTTTAGCGGCTTTTGCGTCTAAACTTTTAAATTGTTTTCTATCGATTAAAATTATTTCTGACGGAATTATTTGGCAGGATATTTTTGACCATTCCGAAAGTTTGTCTCATTTGTTAGTTTCAGAGTAATTACCATGTTGCCACGTACTTGTTTTAATTAATGTATGCATTAGGTGAAGGTGTTGGAATTGCTGACTACATGACTATCCACGTATCCTGGAGTGAGTAGAGGGCTTCATGAGACTGGTACCCATAACACGTTCATATACAACAGCACACCAGCTACAACAGGGAACCTTCTTAGTGGCGCCAAACCTATGGTGTTCTACAACGGACAGGCAAGCGTCGTAGTTCCGTTCAACCAGAGGAACCACACATTCTGGTTCGTCTACTCCGACATGCGTCAAAAAAGTGTGATATCACACAAACATTATTACACGTTTTATTCCGATTAGCACAATTAATGAATATAGTTCTACTAGCAACACTTTCAAAATGTTTTGCATAACTAATTATTATTATATTTTAGTTGACAGAAAGTCAAGTGATTGTAAAAACGCCAACAATAATGGGAGACTTTTGAGACGATAGGGGGCGCCCCACCAACCGGTCCTTTTCTATTGTTCTTGTCACTGGGAACAATAGAAAAGAACCGGTTGGTAGGGCGCCCGCTATCGTCTCAAAAGTCTCGAATTGGCTTTCTTTATTGAGATTTAATTCATTCATATATAAACTAATATTTAAATGTATTTTTAATTCTTTAAATTCTGTAGCATATGGTGGTTCTAAAAGAACATAGCAAATCGTAAATATTGACGTCAGTATTCACGATTTGCGATGTTCCTTCAGAGCCACAATATAAACTTTTCTTTTCTTGCTTCGTGTGTTTTTGTTAGATAACCATGACACGTTGCAGCGATAGAGGGCGCTTGGCGAATTAGCCATGAAAACGAAAGAGAAAAAGGGGGTCGTTCAGGGAGGGAGGGGGGTAGAGTAACGGTAAAGAACCAAACAATACACAATTGGCCACACATTGTATGGTAATTTGGCCTGGCGATTACTTGTAATTTAAATGAGTCTCTTCAGGTGCTTGGTGGTGTAGCACACATACGTACCGGTACTCTTCACTGACGTGTCCAAAACGGCCGGCTAGGGCTACAGCTACGTCTATGTCACGCGTAGTTGTAATGGATGAACACCTAGACAATAGCCCCAGACAAGGGATTCGGACGCACCCTTATTTACGTCGGGAATAAAAATGACATAATAACTATAAACAATTTTAATGACTAGTTCTTATCACCAAATTAGGTTCCCTTTATTCTGCATAAATCCACTGCATTTTGGCTAACGTGTGTTTTAAAAGCTCAACAAAATGATATTGTTCACAGTGCCTTGCAGCTCTATATAAACTTGATTGAATTACTCTGGTCATAAGTTGGTTTTATATTCCACAGCAATTACCAGCGATGATGGCGCACTAGCACACTTAAGACGAAAGATAATACTGCCAGTCAATAACCTTAGCTCCATGATACAACTAGTTTAAAGTGCTTAACACACAATGGGTTGGGCTGAACGATATCACGTGGCGAATCCGCTAAACCCGCGATCAATAGTGGAATAAAGAGACCATCTATTATCTAATCAATATTTGGCCATGATGTATGGTACAAACTGGTAGCTGTAATCTGTTATTGTACACAGGGTATTGTCAATGTTCATTCAACAGCCAACTGATGAGTGCCGATGTGGACGATAATTCTGTCCCCCGGTAAAATTGTCATGGGGGGGGGGGGGGGGACTGAATTACCTAGGTAAAAATGTCCCCCTGGATATACCGGAGGCATTAATTCTGTCCCCTCCAGTTTATTCTGTCCCCTCTCTTGATAATTTTGTCCCCCCAATTGTTCCAAACATAAGTGGTTATTTTGATGTTATTTCAGAGAATTAAGCCCACAGGGTATTTATTATTTGGACTTCTCTCAAAATAAAAATAACTTTATTATTTAAATCAACTGAGCTACATTTTTGCGAGAAAGGGAAAATGGCAGTAATCAGTATTTTCAGACTTCTTGCACGCGTACAAATTCTATTCTCAACCTGGTGGTACGTATAGGTAGTTTACTCGCATGTGCTGCATGCATATGATGATAGTGATAGGTAGGCACAGCTATGATCAAGGCATAGAGGTAGCCTACCTTCATGATCAAAGTACCATAGTATAGGACTATTGCACTTAATTATATAATATTAGTAAGATATATTATGTGTTAGCACACAGGCCCGTACGCAGGATTTTTTATCAGGGTGGGGGGGGGGGGGTGCGAATGATGGGACCAAAAAAGGAACAATTTTTTTTCGTTTGCCAGTAAGTTATTTCTACATCAAAATACTATTATTTACCCTGAAAAATGTGGACCTTTTGGTAATTTGGGGGGCGAATTTGTACTGATGGAACCAAAAATGGGACCAAAAATGTTTGTGTGCCAGTACAGTTATTTCCCCCGCAAAAGGTGGAACTTGAATAATTTATTTTATTTTTTTTTTTTTTTGTGGGGGGGGGGGGGGGGGGGGGGGGGGGGGTCTGTCGTATGCACCCGTCGCACCCCCCCCCCCCCCCCCCCCCCCCCCCCCCCCTGCGTACGGGCCTGGCACAGTTTGATTGAATCATGGAGGAATATACAAGTTTATGATAGTCATGATATCGTAAATGTAAACCTTGCATGCACTCGACACTAGCTGCGTTGATACCAGTTTAAAGAGTTTGCAGATGTGTAGGCTAGGCCGGTTACCGTTGTTTTAGACATTTTATGTAACTTTTGGTAATTAGGTTTCCAACAATCATGTACATTGTATAGCATCATTTTGGGAAAATTTGAAAGTTGTTAAAATTTGAAGAAAAAAAACTATTTGAACATTTCCCTATACATCTCATTGTTTGTAGGGAAGGGGCGGGGTATAAGGCTATGGGGAGGGGAGAACAAGATGGAAAAAACTCTAAGGGCCAAATTCATAAACGGTAATGATCACCGGATTATTTTAGTCGCGTACAAGTATTGTAAGTGTGGGTAAAGCAGAGAAGTGCGCGTGTGGATAAACTCCTGAGATCATCGCAATTCAGTAAGAAAATAATCGGCTGTTTACCCAGCCGCGTACAAGTTCCTGCTTAGCTGATGTTTAGTGGTCTAGCCGTACATCATTCTATTCACAGCGGATTACGTAATATGCTGAATAAAAGGGCATATGTATCTTCGAAAACACGCATATCGCTGTGCTCTGCTGATCAGCTCAGTTGACACTAGTGGGAGGATCGCTGTGTCAAAAAAAACGCGCTAATAATTTTACTCATGACCAGAAAATGGGTCTCATTGAGAGTGTAAAGATGGGGAAAAGTTCTTCCTGTGCTATTTCAATGATACGCAGCAGGTCCATGGCTATACGTCTGTCCCACAAGCAAAATGGTAACTTGTACACGAGATAAACGAGCTCTTTGGGACGTTTAACATTTTCTTTGTTACTTAGACGCATGTCACTAACAATGTACGTTTGATAAACAGCAGCTGATCTAAGCACTCTTTATGAATTCGGGCCTAGATTTGTACGTTCGATCATCAACTGTTTATACACAGTTTAGCCTAGTTAATCATGATCAAGGGAAAATCACAATTTATGAATTTGGCCCTAAATCTTCTAAAAACGTAGAAAGGCAATTGTATCATGTATATAAGGCAATGTTCTATTGGCGCAGCACTCATTTTAAATTTGATCGTATTGCACTTGTGGAAATAAGTCACGAAAAAATGAAAAAAATAACTATTGAAGCCATTTAGGTAAAATTGTCTTATTTGGTACCACATACTGATCCCATAAAACGATATGATACTCGACTGTTTTTTATACCATTTCTTACAAAACCCGGTATACACTATAGGCTCTTGCTGGTAATTTTTGAAAATGGATGGGTTTGGGCTTTATATTTATGGTAAATATACCAGTTTTTATTGTGTTGTGGCAATATAAGCTGGAAAAACCAAGAAAACAGAGCTGTTCTTGCAGTCTGGTTCCCTAACTTCCTTCAGGGTTGTCAACCAAACTTAAAGATAACTCTGGTACAGTCCACTTATACAAACAGTCATCTTTGGCACTTGACATGAGCAAACCTCACGAAAATCATTACATTATTGCATTATTTCTACAGGCACCTCAATGGTGTCTGTTATCCAGTTTGCGTCGATGCAATGTACACCAATGGGTTCTTTTTCTCCGGAATTCGAAACGACATGTCATAAGCAAGGCCGGAATTATCTACGACGGCGGAAATTTCAGGGGTGCTACCGCACAGATGTCGGGCCTGAAACCCTTCTTAATAAGTGTCAATGATTTAAGTAAAATAGTTAATAAAAAAATCCTGTAAGTCCAGTCAATGTCAAAATAATCCCGGCGCCAACTGGTTAAGAACTGAACACCACATGGTCTGAAAAAGCGCATAAATTCCAGATACCCTCTTGACCCCAACCAGACAAAAATGCAGGCAACAGGCAAAAAGGTTAGCACAAGGTGTCAAAGTGCTTAATATTCATTGCCATCGATTGGCTCTTGGACAATTAATTTAAGGCCCTGGATAACAGTTCTACAACTCGTACAAACACCAGATTACAACCACAAACTGGAGTAGAAGTAGAAGTAGAAAACGGTTTTGTTCTGCCTCTCAAAACAACTTAGTTGCCTGGTTACCAGTTCTCAATGGAGGCTGATTAGACTCTACAGTTTTTAGGTTGGTCGGTGTTTCATGAACAAGTACTTAGTAGACTGTACCTAAACATAAGCTTCGACATAAGCTGTATCCATACCAGAGAGATAAGCTGGGAGTAACTGGTCTCTTTGTTTAGCCCTGCAAGAACCCTTACTGCCAGGAAGATTCTTGCATACCCTCTGAAGTATTCCTGATTGTAAAGTGACCAATAAGCTCATTATATATCAGGAAATAGTGACAAATTGAAAAAAGGCCATAAAAATACCAATTTACGGTGGTGTTGAGCGATATGCATTTCAAGAAATCTCTGGAATAAAATGCGTTTTGTTCGATCGCACGCCATGGCCAGTTGGCCTGTAACAAGGGGGTCCCGGGTGGCGAATTGTTTTTTCCCAAACGACATCGCCCATGGTAGTAAATTTTGCTGTCAATTTATTGACCCTAGTAGAAGTCATGCAATGTCTCACATGGATGAATGGATGATAAACAACCAATCAGATGCGCCTAAAAACCAGTTCTATGGCGAGTGTCGTTTGGAAAAAACACTTCGCCTCCAGGTGGGGCAGTTAGCGTACAGTAGGGAAACGAGGTAGTGACTGCTATGCTAGAGGTACGCGGTTCAAGTCCCACTCATGCTACTGTTTTATGTACTTTTAAATGTTACCAACTGCACTGAAGAAATATTCCCTGCTGATGTTCCAAGGCCAGGATTGGAACCAAGGATCCCACGAGCCTGGCATCAGCAAGCTAGACCACCGGGCCACAGCCACACGCCTCTTCGAAAAAAAATCTCGGAACTAATATTTGAAAGTTTGGATTGCGCATTAAAAACAAATAAAAAATACAAATTTCACTTATTTGAATTGTTATCACACAAATGAATATTCACAAGGGAACCACAAAAAGCTTAACATTCTGGTTCTTCACTACATATTACAAAGGTGTTTATTACTCTCCTTTCCAAGTTATTTCAGGGCTAAATCATTAATTTTAAGCTTTTACAACAATGGGAAAACGCATGTTGTGATGCAGTAGCAAAAACAAACATGCGTGCTGGACATGATACTAATTTGTTTTTATTTGGCCTCACTTCACATGAGAACAGTTTACAGTACACCGACATGTTAAATTTAATAATAAACTTTTGTGGGGATGTTTTGAGCCAATTCTAAATTAAAGCATGAAAAGCAATATAATTTTGTTTCATGAATTTAACATTTACAGTACAGATTAATTCGTCATTAGTTATTATACGAACTCAAAAATGACTTGGCTGCATGTATGATTACGCCCCTTCCGATTTTTTCTTCTTGGATTCTGGGTCACATGGATGGAAATTCAACTTAAGGGACGTGTAACGCTGGGTTTTGTGTTTTTGTGTCAGACTATTAGGGTTGATGCCCATCTTCTGTTCAGCAGAGTCGACGATAATTTGTAGAACCTGTTTGGGCTCGCCCACTCTCTCCACCCTGTCGTATAGCTCAGCTATTCTATCAAGCTTAATCCGCCGTTTGGCTTGTTGCCATCCGAATCTCAACTAAGGCGAAGCTCTGATTTGTAGCGTGTCATAGTTATTTGGCCCAACTCCAAGGAGCACTCCGCTACTTTGTTATTTCTTGAGATGATCTCTCTGGTGAGCATGAGATACCCAAAGGAAGGGTTGGGGTGTTTTTTTTCTAACTGAGCCAATCGAGAACCTCACCACGGCTGAGACTTTTCTCTAACGTGCTTGCCCGTCTCCGGACCCGATTTCTCAGGCTGGCCAGGCGGACGACCTCTGGCTTAGCGCGGCGATTACGTCTCTGGCGTAAGGTTTCGAGCATGATGAGCTTCGTTTCTTCGACCGGGTGGAGGGGGAGGCTGCCGTTGCGCCCACAAGGAATTTCATCGTCGCTGAAAATCATCAGTTCTTGGTCCATTTTCACGCCGGAACCAGGCGTGGGAGGGCAAGATGAGATCAAGTATGTCGTTTTGGTTATCCATTCTTATCGCTAGGAGATATGGGAATGGAGCTTAAAGGTAGGATACACCATTTGCAGATATCAAAAACAAAAATATGTTGATTCTAGGCATCAGCAAAATGATTTGCGCTAGATATCCTGTAATTATTCCGATAAATAGAATCATCCATGAGTTGTAAAACTTCGAACAGGTCAGGTAAACGGTATTTACTATAAAATACAACCCCAAAATCCACCCATTCATGATAATTCAAGCAATTACCAATGGTGTATCCTACCTTTAAGTGCTACTGTATTTATACTTGTTTTTTCGAGTGTTTTTAGCCCTGGTCAGGGATTAGCAAACATGCATACAACATTCTACGATAAGGCACAAGGCATTTGTTGGTATTTCACCAACCAAGGTCGGTGTTCACGCCAGGGGAGTTGTGGATCTTGGACGCAATCAAAAATGATACATGTGACTCGATGACGTTTTATTGTGTGCGAGCTTGCATGTATCGTTTTAGAGCGAATGTTCAAACTCCATAGATAACGAATGCACGCCCCTTCGACCAGGCCGGCCGGTTCCGGGGTAGGGTATCATCGTGTTTAGTTGGTGAACGGTGGGGTGCGTATTCATACGTGCAGTTAACAGTTATTTTACGGACTAAAAAAAAATGAGTAATACAAACAAAAATTGACATAATTTTATAGGGTTATCTATGGGGGTGTGGGCTACATGTGCCAACGAGAAATAGGTTAATAAGCAAGTTTGAGTATTCAAACTGCGCATGCGTGTTTAAAGGTAGGATACACCATTGGTAAGTGCTTGAATTATCATGAATGGGTGGATTTGGGGGGTTGTATTTTATAGTAAATATCGATCAACTGACCTGTCCAAAGTTTTACAATCATGGATGCTGAGAAATGCAAGAAAAGCTGCGTTTGTTTTTTAGCCGGCGTTGGGCAGTTCTCCATGTTCTTGTTTTTCACAATCACCATCAATTAAGATATTTCTATATAATTTTGGTCGTAAAATGTTTCGATTCTTAAGTTCTCAACAACATTTGGACAGCGATATCTGTAAATTTGTTGCTACCCCACTATGCTTTTGCAACGCATTCGATGAAAATGTTTATCTCAAAAGTAAAATAGTCAATTCTTCTTGTGCACATGTGGCAGTTGGAATACCAAACTGACTTATTGTCCATATATTTATTTCCCCTATCTATTAACCTGGTATGTTGTTGACAAACGAGGTCTCATAATAGCTTCTCTGATGTCTGATGACATTACCGAGTGTTGCAGTTTCCAGGTCACCTCAGCTTTCAATAGCGGGCGTCGTCAACAAGCACAACCTGACATTCAAACAAACAAATGTTCAATGAATAATTTGCATTGTTGGGAAAACGACTAGGAACCATCAGCAGTTTACACTATGTGAACAATGCACAATTGCACCCGTAAAATTGATGAGGCGTTCTGGCAAAATAAGACAGAATATGTGTAGTAGACATCTCAACAATTTCAATTTGTTTTAATTAATTTATTTATTTCGTTTTATTTATTATAGGACGAAAAAATATATA